>JASDQU010103620.1:81495-96692 GCA_032191745.1 Picea mariana
ATACCCTTCTGAAACAGCATTTCAGAAGCAACGGGTAGAAGAGCCATGGCTTCATCAACATCCGAGAAACAAAAGCACTTGTCTGCCTCGCAAGAATACATGAGTTGAAAATATTTAACATAAATCTCCGCATTATGAGAAATGGTTAAATGGATTTCAAGAGGCCGCTCATCGGCAGAACAGCGATCAGAAAGCTTTTGTTCGTAAACCTCGGAGTTTTTCAAAATTTGGGAATGAAGATAAAGAGGAGATCCTTCATTCTGTGCTCCATCCGGACCTATCACCTGTAATTGCAATTTGACGTCAGCCGTTTTCTGATCTCCGAATTGAAAAAACTGATTTTCCATATTGTCTCTTCGTCTTTCTTGACTTATAAAATGCTGTAAAATGTTCGCTCAGGAAACTTGTCGAGACGCAGAGTAGCCGTCAATGATAATCCGAACCCTAACCAACACATCAAACTTTAAATCGGTTGTTTTCAACCTATTTTTTCATCTTGTTTATTTATTTATACACGTCTATGGTACCATATGATGCGCAGGTCGGCTTATTTATATATATCTCTTTATCGTGTGGTATGTTCACTTGGATGTGAAGAACCGCCTTTGTGGTATCAAGTTCGTTATGTAAAAAAAATTAAGCTTAAGGTAAACCTTTTATATTTTTGTTTATTATTATTATTGGAATTTAATAAATTAATTAATAAGTAATTTTAATTTTTTTAAATAAAGTTTTTGAATACATAAAATTGATGTAGTATTTTAAAAAACTTTTGGGTATTTCAATATGTAATCTTAATCTTAATAGTTGAAATCTGCAATTTTATTTATTTATATTTTTGACAAAATTTTGAATAAAGTTTATAAAAATATTTAAAAAAAATATAAATATAAAAATAAACTAATTCAAAAAAATTCTCAAAGATTTCAAATGTTTTTGACAAAATTTTGAATAAAGTTTATAAAAATATTTAATAAAATAAAATAAAAATATAAAATAAACTAATTCAAAAAAATTCTCAAAGATTTGGAATGTTGAAGTATCATGGTGTATTAAAATATTAAAAATATAAAAATAAACTAATTTATTTATAATTTCACCTTGACTTTAGGTTAATTTATGTTGTATTTAAATTTAATGTGTTTATCGATTTCTCCCACATTCATAAAGTGGATTGACTCGATTAGCTTGTAACCCTTTAAAAAAAATATTTTCCTTTCTCATTATGAATGCAATCTTGGTTTTCTTTATATGTTTGTATTATCATTATTTGGTACCAAGGCATAACATTATTGAATTCATATCAAGGGTATTCATTATTGAAGTCATATCAAGGGTATTGGGCATTTAGAAGACAAGGAAGACAAGGTTTCCACTCTCCCGACTTCAAGAATTTGGGTGCCATGAAATCTAGGTGTTCTTACTATGGGATTGCAAGGTGTGGGAGGGAACAACATACATTTTCAACATTTTACTTTGTTTTAGTGTGTATTTCTACATTTGTGACTTGTACCAATGGCCTCTTTACCCAACATCATGTTGGAAAGGATGAAGAGGTTCTATGGAAAGAAATGCAATACCTGGAAGCAACATATGTTGGCCATATTTGAGTATAGGTGTTTGGTTGTTATCGTCCTAGGTAACGATAAACGACCACACGTTACAGGAATAGACTAGGATAATTTTAATGAGTGAGGCTGTTTAAGTTGTTTGTGATAGATGAAATGCTCCTTGTGGTCTAGATACAAAAGAATTCAACAAATATTTCCAAGTATTTGAAAGAGTTGCATGAAACTTTAGATAAGGGAAGGTATTCTTCTTGAAGAGTATTTTTTAGATTACGATGGATGGGAGTGCATCATTACAACGACACTTAATCAAGATCAAGGATATCAAATAATAGTTTCCCACCATTGGTCGAAAAATGGAAGAATGGGACATGGCAGTAATCACAGTAAAAATATTACCATATGGTTACAAGAACTTTATTGACACCTTTAACATCACCACTACAAATTTTGACCTAAAGTTCGATGAGCGATGCAATATTCTCTTATATCAGGACAGATGGAAGAAACAATTTGGTAGTACTGGTAAGATAGAGGCTTTGGAATATTCCTTTATAGCCAATGTCAAGGGAAAATAAGATTTAGGTCAACATAATGGTGAAGGTGTAAGTAGGAGTCATAATAACATCAAATGTCAATAATGTGGCAAAGTGGGGTGTATGAAGAAACATTAATGAAAGAGGTTGGATGAAAAAAACAACAACAAAGGAGGGCTTCAAAAGAATCTTGAAGTTGTAGAGCATACAAAGGAGAAGGATTCAACCTTCTATATATTCATGTCGAAGCAAATAACTGATTAGCTGAGCTCATTCGCTTGTTCAAGTGCATCATGACACTTCACCATAATGAAATATGATTCACAGAGTATACTTCTTGTTCCTCCAAGGATTTAATGATCTTCAACCACATGGAAGAGTACACAGTAGTTGGAAAATGGAATGTGAAAATTTCCTTTAGAGTAAAAATGTGGATTTTTCTTAATGTGCACTATGTGATAGGAATGGATTTTAATATACTATTAGTTATTTAGATCATGAGACACTAACTCTATCCATATGTCAACTTTAGAAATAACAAATGCTACATAATTGACAAAGAGACCAAGAAAACTATTGCTCTTAGTGTGGAGGTGTAACAACCCTGTCGTTACGACAACAACAACGACGCACAAGATAATTTTTTTTTTTGATCAATGTTAGGTAGTTAAAACATCATACTAAACATCAACATCATCGACACAACTTCCACATATTTTAGCGTAACCAAAATAATGCATTAATCATCAAAAAAGACACTGGGAAGACACATCATAAACGATCATCAAGGCACAAAAGAATTTAATCACTGAATCAATCAAGCAGGGATATAAGCCAAGGCGAAAGATAAACAAATTTCTAAACCATCGTACAAGACATGAAATCCATAGGTGCAATAATTTTAACGACAACATCAATCATCCGTTAATAAATTAAAGGGAACAAATAAAGGTGGTTAATTCATTATTCATTGGTACATTTGTTGACGCATGAAAGGATTACTAAACTATCATTCGTTAATACGTCAATGATGCTAGTGCGGGTTTCTAACCCATCAATCAAATAAAATCCAAATGCGCAAAACTCTAAAATATATAGCTCAGTTTATTACAACAATCCATTTGTGCCAGAAACTCTAAAAACTAAATCCATTATATGATGACATAAGAGAATGTGCAAGGTAAAATTCATCATTTTTATGGACCAACAAGAAGCAACATGTAGTAGTCCTTTCATAAAAAAAAAAAGAATATCGAGGAGTGGTGAAAGGATCATGTGAGGTATTTTGGCTAAGGAAGATGCTTTCAAACATGAATATGCAACAGAAAGAGCCAACATTATTATTCCATAACAATAAAGGGATGCACAAATTAAACTAGCCAAGAATCCAATCTTCCATAGTCATACCAAGCATGTTGAGATCCATTTTCACTTCAATGGAAAACTTGTAGAGGATGGATATATTGAGGGTATAGTACCTTCCCACAGTTAACCAAACTAAATAAATTTTCACCCAGTTTTCGGGTCCCAAAAAATATGTTAAATTATAGGTTAAACTTGGTGTAGTTAGTAGATCAACCATTAAGGGAGGGTGTTAAAGTAAATGTCATATCATAATCCCAATTATATATTAGGCATAGGAAATAATAATTTCACTTAGAATGTAAGTTATTTTATCCTATTATGATTTATTTTACTTTAGTGTGTTTTATTGTCTATCCCATATTCATAAATTGGATTGACTTGACTAACTTATAACCTTAATAGAAAATCTTTCACTTTTTCATTATGAATGCAATCTTCATTTTCTTGGTATATTTGTAAATAGTTATAAAAACCTTTTCTTTAAACTTTGGAATAGAGCCTCGGGAAACCCACTAGGAACTTCCCCTCATTTCGAGGATGGTACCGAGGGTAAACTTGATTTTGTAGAAAGTTGAGGCTTTTTCTATAGCTTTCTCATTTAAGAGCTTAACATGTCACTTGCGAGAATTGAACCTGGGTGGGGGGGGGAACACCCCTCGTGCTAAACCCATTTGAATATAGTTATAAATGCTTATTCAACAAAACAATAAATTAATTCATATAATGTTTAGAACCTAAATTATATCAAAATGGAACCAAAATTTATCCAAACGAAAAAGTTTTAAGATTGTTTTTATAGTATGACAATTTGATTTTAAATAAATACATCATATTTTTCCCTCACAAAATTTAGTTTTTATACACCAAAAGGAACTCACATTAACCATTTTTTTCATTACTTTAGGTAAATGTGAAAAATTGGCTCCATGGGACCACGAAAGATTACTCTCTAGTACTTGGGTAATCAAGTAGTATGGCTAAGGGTGTAGTTGAGCCTCCTTATTTTTTTCCATTACATATTGGGCTGAGTACTAGCGTTGGAAACTGCATGTATATCAAAGAGATATAGAACTTGACATTCCCTTTCCCGAAGGACCATGAAAACCCTATCCTTTATTGCTAATATGTGAAATTCCTACATAATTGTTGTATTGAAATTTGAGAATTTTGCTAGCATAGTAATATTTAGGCAGGAGTATAGATACACTAACAGTATAAAAATAAAGGTTTAGGTCGTACACACACCCTTATTTGAGTGTTGTCTCAATGAAATCATTGCATCAATATTATCATAGTGGTACCACTCTCTAGTAAGTATTTTTGTTGGACTGACCCACACCCATATTAGGAATATATCTCAAAATAAGTAGGACACAATGCTAATCACATTGGTACCACTCTCCAATAACCCTTTTCTATTGACCCACATATATATGGCTATCACTCGAGGAGTAAATATCTCCAACAAATTATCCACTCTGGAAACTTTGTGTGATGAGTTGCAACACAAGAGTGACTACAACCACTCTTAATTCTCAAAAAAATATTGATGACATCCATGACAAGATAGCTGACCTGGAGTCACTACCCGACCGGATGTCCAAACTCATGGCAATAAAAAATTATATACTCACTTCACAATCCTCATTCAAATATCAATGGTCAAACTAGCCTTTCTGAAAGGAAGGGGTTGAATCATCCGATCCTAGTAGGAATAACTTCAGCCTTATTTCGCATGATTAGATGAATAACACGTGGAACAAACTTTCTAAAGTCAGTCGCAACAAATTTGGGACAATTTTTGTTAGAAATTTATGCATGCTTTGAAATACACACTCCTTATTTGGGATGACTAGCCAATATTAAGAAATCTAACATAGTCGCAAATTTCATATTCATTTTATGTAGTTGGCCATATGCACTAGAGGCATATTTGGTACTTTTTTCAAGGAATTCTTTATCAATGGTATATAAGAAGAGATACACACATAAGTGTGCATGTCTCATCCTACTACTTGGTTGGAAGCCTCTCAAATAGACCAAGAATCCCAAAAGATGGTGGTGATGAAATAAAAAGGCCACATTTATTCCCCATCCACATCCCACTATTTCTTCCCTGACTAACCCCCCTCCTTCCTCTCCATATTTCAATATACATACGTTAACCTGAGCTGAAATCACATAATGTAGACTTAAAGGACTCTACTACAACTGTGATGAGAAATATTTTCCAATGCATACATGTAAGGAATAAAAATTATTTATGTCCATTTTAGAGGACATTTAATATGATGAATATGAAGTTGTACCCCTATATGTCCTTCATCCATTCGATGAAGACACTTCCCTGTTTTATCCATAAGATGTTGAACCACATATTTACCTACATGACTTGATTGGTGTTTCTACTCCCTAAACCTTCAATTTGATTGGCTACATCAAACATCACAAATTCATTGTCTTAATTGACAATGGTTGCACCCATAACTTCATTCATCGACGTGTAGACCAAGAAACCTACTACTACATCCATGATGGGAACAACTTCAAAATCATTATTGCTAATGAAAATTCTATGAAAATGTGGTGGTCGTAGTGAAAATGTGAGGTTTCAAATGGGTGATTATTCCTTGAAAACCCACGTGTTTACTATTAAAATGAGTATCTATGACATTGTATTAGGTGTTCAATTGTTATAAACATTAGGTCCCATCACCATGGCTTTTTGTGAGCTATACATAAATTTCCAACAAGTGGGGGGCATAACTACACTTTATGTTTTCAATAAAAAGGACATAACTACATAGCAGTAGGAGTGGAATATGATGAGTTTATAGCAAGAAGGGCATAACTACACTGTAAAATTGTTTTAGATATTCTAAATATATAATTTAAACATTAAAATAAATTATTAGATCCCTATTAGGTTGCAACTCTATCATGAAAATGTCCACTATAAAAGATACACTTGAACGGTTGTTTTAGATATTCTAAATATCTAATTTAAACATTAAAATAAATTATTAGATCCCTATTAGGTTGTAACTCTATCATGCCAATGTCCACTATAAAAGATACACTTGAACGGTTTTAATATAGATGAGCCTATACACTAATTAAATTGTATTTTTCACGCGTTTTAATTTAGAATTACTATAAAATGTCCACTATAAAAGATACACTTGAACGGTTGTTTTAGATATTCTAAATATCTAATTTAAACATTAAAATAAATTATTAGATCCCTATTAGGTTGTAACTCTATCATGACAATGTCCACTATAAAAGATACACTTGAACGGTTTTAATATAGATGAGCCTATACACTAATTAAATTGTATTTTTCACGCGTTTTAATTTAGAATTACTATATTTTGGGTTTTTTTTATTAAATTGATGGTGACATTTGCAATTTTTTTTAATGACAACATCTGAATTATTGAATATGATTTAAACCACAAATATGTGTCACACTTTATAATATAGTTTTGATAATAAACTTTATAAAATTATATAAGATTTTATATCTTACTATTTAAAACTCATAAATATAAATTTATGATTTCAATATAAGCTTTAAAAACAAAAAAATAGAACATTGCTGTAAGTTTTTGCCAATGTTTTAAAATGATTTTTTGTTGTTGTTGTTTAATAGTTCACATTTATTTTTAATTTATATAATGAGTGTGTTATGCATTTTCCATAGTTTTGAGACTTACAAATATATTATGTTCAATTTGTTTAATGAATAAAATTCATATATATATATATATATATTAGACTCAAGCTCAAGGGTTTCCATAGGAGAAGTTTAGGGTTTCCGCAGATCCTGGGCTAGGCACTAGGGTTTGGTCTACACCTGCCGATGTGGGATGGGGGAGACGACACCTCTGCAGTGAGACAGGCCTATGCAGTGACAACACGGCTGGCCACATCGACACTTCTTGGGAAAACGAAGAAGAGATTTGGGCCCGGGAGGGTCTTTTCCTGGCGGACGAAACCTATCGGGTTTTATACGATGGCTTACGCAAGTCCCCCCGCTCCCTCGACAGGTGGTCACTACAGCGGTCTGTCAAATGATGCTAGTATAAATATGGCGGCTTCTCGGGGGAAAAGTTCTGGAACGGGCCATGTGTTGGCCAGAAGCACTGTGAGGGAGAAGTGTGCCTATCCGAATCCTCGAGTTTTCCTTCTAAGGAAACCCTGGCCTCCAAACTGCTCATTTCCTCTCTCGCTAGATGCGCAGGTATTGGCTCTGATGTGGGTCAACCCATGCCCGCTAAGGGACTATCGGACTTAAGTGAAGTTGCTCGATCAGTGAGACTTTTATCAGGAGTACTGATTGGCACACAAAACGATTCTGGAGTTAAGTCTACTGTTTCTTCTCCTGTTTTCAGTCCAGTTGAGGGATCTTCTACTTCTCCGTCTTCTCGTGTTCGTCCTAAGACTTCATAGTCTGGGAGCGGGTCAGGTGATGGCCACAAATGCTTTTCTGGCAAGGCTGCTCGACAGCGTCGTAAACTCAAAAGCTTGAAGGTTCGGGAAACTTTCTCCAGTGCATAATTGGCAAGAATTTTGCACTGAGCCGGGTCATGAGTCTCTCTGAGAGAGCCTTGATAGGGAATTTTTTTATGTCCGTTTAAACAAGTCTCAGATCGAGGATTAGGTCATCCGGCATTGGAAACCTATGGTCGGATATTAACGTAGATTTTGCATCTTATTCAACCACTAGTTGGTGTTTCACTTCCTAGCCGCAGAAGATCTCCTGCGCATCCTAGATTCTCCTTGGATTTAGACCGTGGCATCTTAATGCTCAAGAGGTGGTATCCAAGCTTCAACCCACATTCTGAAGTATTCTCACGCAGAAAGTTGTGGATGTTGCTCCCAGACTTTCCAATAGAATTCTGGTCAGCGACCATCTTTGAAGCCATTGCCAATTATGTTTGTAATTATATTTTCTTCGACCCTGAATCTTTGAGGTGGTGCAACAAGCGGACAACCTGGGTATTGGTGGAGTTCGACATTGATAAGGGGTTTCCTAAAACTATCGAAATTGTCATAGGAGATCATGTGATGAGCCAACCAGTTTATTACTGGAAGGAATCCTTTCGCTGTCATATTTGTGGTCAGCTTGGTCATTTGAAGGCAAACTGTACGTCTAAATTAAGGCCCGGACACTCTCAGTGCTTCTCCTTCACGACCACCACTAGCTTGTTCAGACTCTTTTCTGGGTAAGATGATACTTTTCTACCCCAATTTATTTTCTAAATTATTTGTAGATGAAGTTGATTATTTACATGCCAATGAGGAGTGGGTACTTGAAATATTTGGTGATTTCTGGGAAATCCTCATGAGGAAATTCAATTATCCAGAATGTCGCCCGCCCCCCCCATTGGGGGTAGGACAAAACAAAATTCCCAACATCCCTTCCCTTTGATTAGTCCACTTCCCCTGAGGAGCCGGAAAAAAATCTTCCTTCGGTGTCGGCAACTAGCCATCCCAATTCAGGCTCACTAGATCGTGCTCCTCCTTGTGAGTTACATATTCCGAACCCTTTGTCTTTGCATGAAGGGCCTCCTAGTATTATCTGTGATCCCTCTATTAATGAACCCCTTCCTCTGCAAGCTCCCCTCCCACTATAGAATACCAAGATTGTTGAAATCCTCTCTCCCATGGCCCTTTCGGTCACCAATGCCTCCTCTTTGGACCCTCTTCCAGACCCCAATCAAATGTCACCCTTCGAAAGAAACCACGCCCTCACCATCCCAAGAAGCCTCCTGTAGTTATTGAAGGAGGTCTGACCCCTTACCACATGGCTCCCTCCATCTCCCCACATACAGTTCAAAATCCCCTAGTTGATCTAACGAGACTCTTTCTTAAGTGTCTCCCCTCATGGAATTGTGTGTCCATGGACCCTAATGGTGGAATCCTTCCATAGCTGAGCTCTATGCATGTGGCACCTCTGTAGGTATATTTCTGGAGGGTAGATTCAAACATTCTGCAGCGAAAGTTAAATTACTAAATTGCTATGAATCGTATAAGGAAAGGGAAAGATTTTGGCAACCAATCATTTATTTTGGTCTTCTTACAGGACAGGGCTTTATTGTAGGAGGCGATTTCAATTTTAATCTATCTTCCTGAGAGGTGTGCGGTAGTTCGGAAAGAGTTGATCCTTTGTCTGATTATTTTTCCAATATGCTACAACATGCTTTCCTGGTGGATTTACCCCCTACCCATTTGTCCTCGATGTGGAATAATGGCAGGATGGGAGAGGCGGGCATCTCCAAACGTTTGGACATATTTCTTCTGGACGGGAACCTTATCACCAACCAATGTTTATTTAGGACCTAGACTATTAGTTCCACAATTTCAGACCACAATTTGATTTGTATGCAGATAGAATTCTCCAGACGAAAGGATTGTGCTCCATTCAAATTCAATAGTTCATGGATATCAGATCTGGATTTTAACTCACTAATAAAGTTGACATGGGATTCAATGGCACAATGGAAAGACAATTCGGCATATGCCCTGTTGTGTGAAAAAATATATTTTTTAAAGAAAACGGTGATTAAATGGAAGAAAAAGAAAAAACAATAGCTATAGTCGGAACTATCCCATATTGAAGCTAAATTGTTTGCGCTCTTTGAAAGTCGTCCGTCACAAGTATTCAAGCAGGAGGAGATTAACCATATGAGAGCCCTCAAGACCAGGAAAGAAAATATTCTAGCTATTGAGGAATCAACATGGAGGCTTAGGAGTCGAGCTCTCTAGCTGCAGAACGGGGATAAGAACACTAGTTTTTTCCATAAATATGCCACACAAAGGAGGAACCATACTACAATATGGGAAATTTCCAATGATGATGGAAATGTTCTATCCAGTGAATCGGAGATAAAGGAGTTTTCCTATAAATATTTTCAGGAACAAAGATGGAAGACATGAGAAACTAGATACACATATTAAAAGATGTACCTAGACTGTTCTCTGATGTGGAGAGTGATGAAATAGGGAAACTGGTCTCCATTGAAGAAGTTGATTTTATTGTTAACAAAACACCAAAAGAGAAGAGCTTAGGCCCGTATGGGTGGACTCAAGAGATCTTCCTTTCCTTCTTTGACATCATGGGAAAGGACCTTCTATGGGTTGTTGAGGAATCCAGAGTATCAGGTTTCATTTCAGGTCCACTCAATGCTACTTTTTTTCTCTTATTCCAAAGGTGAGAAAACCTTCCTCTTTTAATGAGTGCAGGCCCATTGCCTTATGTAAATTTGCTTACAAAGTGATCTCCAAGATAATTGCAACTTGCATTAAGGACAAACTGGCCTCATGTATATCTCAAGAATAGTTTGGCTTTCTGAAGGATAGATTGATTTTTGATGCTGTAGGATTAGCCCAAGAATGCTTCCACACAGTTAAAACTAAGAAACTAAGTTCTATCATCCTTAAGTTGGATTTAAAAAAGGCATATGATAACGTTAGTTGGCAATTTTTGTGTTTACTGCTCATCCAAATAGGGCTTAAGTGGGAAGTATCTCAATGGATTATGGCATGTGTTACTAATTTTAGTATGGAAGTGTTGGTAAACGACTCTCCTACTTCATTTTTTAAAAGCCACCGAGGGTTGCGTCAGGGGTGTCCTATTTCACCACTATTGTTCCTTCTTGTTATTGAATGCCTTAGTAGACAGATGAAAAAGGCAGTTGAAAATGGATATTTAAAACACATAAAGGTAGCTTTTGTGACTTTTTATCACATCTATTATTTGTTGATGATGTCCTCATCCTAGGAGATGCAAATTAGGGAATTTTTGTAAATCATCTAGTATGATCGTTAATTGTCACAAGTCATGTTTCCTAGATCAGAACATTGACCCAGAGTTAGCATGTAAAATGAGGTCAGTTTTTAATATACAGTTTTTAAATTTTGAGGAAGTGATGAAGTATCTTGGATATTATCTCAAGGAAAATAATCATAGAGTGGCAGACTGGAATTGGATACCTCAAAAAATTGAGAAGAGAATTGGATGTTGGTCATTTCGATGGCTATCCCTAGGAGGCAGACTTGTTTTAGCAAAAACAATTCTGCAGAGTATCCCCGTGTACTCGCTCAATTTGGTCAAGATCCCTACGACCATTATACATAAAATCCAGCAATTAATTACAAATTTTATGTGGAGGGGTGCCAGGAAAACAATCGGTTTTCACCTATCCAAATGGCAGAAGATTGCGCTACCAAAGGAGAGTGGAGTTTGGGGTTTACGGAATATAAAGTGGTTTTCTCTTTCCTTGGCCACAAAATCATGTTGGAGGGGGCTCTTTGGCGACGATATGTGGAGTAAAGTGCCGAGGAAAAAATACCTGAAAGGTATAGATGTGCCATCTTGGATCAAAAGGAATGATTTCAAACATTTTGTTGCCTTGGTTTTCTGGAGGAATATTATGACAACTATGCCAATTATTCTGGGGTGGATGGCCTGGACTGTGGGTTGAGGTAAAAAAATGTCTCTAGGTATGGATGCCTTTGTTGGAGGGAATGGCTAGTGTTTTCTTTCACATCCCCTTATTCCCCATATTCATAATTTGAATATTTTTTCTTTAGCCCAAGCTGCTCTTCCAAATAATTCGACATCCTTGACAGTTTGGATAGACTCTAAACAAATCAACCTTTCAAGCGAGCTAGCTCTGGAATGGGATGATTTCATCCTTTATATTCGATCTGATGGCATATATTTAAAGGACTCCCATGACAAACTAGTATGGTCATGGAACCAAGCTTTGGGCATTGTCATTGTTAAGCAGGCTTACTAGTCCATTTTATACTCTGACTTAAAGGGTGAAAACCGATGGTGGTACAAATCCATTTGGCATGTTAATGTTCCAAGTAAGATCATGTGTTTTATTTGGTTATGTATGATGGAAAATATTCTTACTGGAGTCAATTACCAATGTAGAGGATGCATCGGGCCTTCAGTATGCATCTTATGTCTCAATGGCGAAGACTCAACTGATCATCTTTTTACTCACTATGTTGTTTCTAAATAATTTGGAAAGAGGTCCTTTCGCAATTGATGATTCATGATGAGTGGGGAGAAAAGCGATTGGAAGATAATATCCTTAAATGGTTCATTAAATATCCAAAGTTAAGACATATTCTATTCATGGTTATTTGGGGTATTTGGAAATACCAAAATAAGAGGTTATTTGAGAATTGGGCTAGACAAGATTCATCCATAGGAAAAAAATTCTTCTTTCTATTCAAGAATTTCATGATTAGACAAAATCTGACAGTCTAGATTATATGCTTAGTCCATTTTATTTTGATGACTCACTAATTGGATTCTTTTATGGTGCAGCTACAAAAAATAGTTGTGGTATTGGAATTTGTCTTAAATTGAGAAGTGACCACATATACCAAGCATATTTCACTAGAGGAGAAGGGAGTAATATGAAAGATGAAATCCAAGTATTATGGGGAATGTTACATCTGTCTTCAATGATTTCTTTGAGCAATTTGATGGTTGCTGGCGACTCCAAATCAACTATTGATTAGATAAAAGGTGAAACAAAACTAAATTTCTTATATCTTAGTCCCTGGCAAGAGAGGATCAGAAATATGCAAGACAAATTTGAAAGAATCAACTTCATGCTTGTTCACAGAAAATTCAACATTGTTTCTGATCAAATCTCCAAACAAGCCTTGAACTGCACTCCTAGGTGGTTTTTTATTGAGGAGCTGGTCGAAGGAGGAGTAGCTCACGTAGACAGGCTCCCTATGTTTTAGTTTTCCTAAGTTTTAAGTTTCATGCTATACTTTTGGTCATAGTATTTAGGCCTTGACTATGCTTTGAAGGTACTAATGTACATAATGAACTAGAAGGAAAAAAA
Organism: Picea mariana; assembly: GCA_032191745.1. Lineage (NCBI taxonomy): Eukaryota > Viridiplantae > Streptophyta > Pinopsida > Pinales > Pinaceae > Picea > Picea mariana. The sequence continues at coordinate 94,852 of JASDQU010103620.1, forward strand.
CTCCTAATGTACTAGTTTTTGTTTTATGAGGAAGATTGTATTTAAGAACATATGGACTTTTCCTAAGTCTATTTTGAGGAATATTGGGACAAAGAGCAATGCAAACATACTATGTATTTTATAAAGTTTCACTTGATTCTTAATAGAATAGCACTATGTATTTTTAAAAGTTTCACTTGATTCTTAATAGAATAGTAGTGAGACTGCTTTTTCCACATGAAAATAATAATAATATAAAATTAACTATTAACTATTTAATTACTTTTCATTTTTTTAATTAAAAATTAAAAAAACTATTTTAAAGAAGAATGTGGTGGATTTTCTATGTTTGATGAATTGACGACAACTCTTTCATGAGATTTGGAGGTGTTAGATTTTAGGGTAAATTTAAAATTAGTAGTCTCTTTTAATTTCAGTGCTAGAACACCTTAGTTCTTAATCACAAACAGAGATAACAACATAAGGAAATGTAGATCTATGACAAACTAAAACAGTAGAAGAAGGAAACTTCAATTCATATGCAATAGAACACAGATCATAACCATGATATAAAATCCTCTAAGTATAACAGCAGAGATCTATAACCTAACAGATCTATACCAGTAGATCTACAACAGATCTCTATTTTATTCTGAAGCAAATAGTGATGCAAACCCTTTCAAGTGTAACAACAGATCAAGCAAGCAGTGATGCAAACCCTTTCAATTGTAACAGCAGATCTTATATAATAGCAGAATGAAAACAATTCAACAKAGATACAAGGCTTCTTCTTCTATATGACCGTGGTTAAACAGTAAACAAAGAAGATCACTTAGATTCTAGCAACTCAGATCTGAACTTTTAGAAGAAGCAACTTAGAGACATACCTGGTACCAACCTTACCTGTGAAGATAGTACACCACCACAATAGAAATAGGTCCTGAATGTTATGCTCAGTTAAAGGTTCAGTTCATGATCTATCTGAGATCTTTATGCCAACGGTTGAAGGAAGATTTCATGCCACCGAGTCAACAAGTTAAGAGATAGACACCACAGTTTCAAAACCCTCAAAAACACTTTCAGATCTGGGAGTAGTCTGAGTGTACACCCTAGCCACAGTAGTGAGCTGTTAGAACCCCATACACAACAGCTATAGTAAGCAGCGGCTAGCATGGAAGGAATACGGCATCTAAAGAGAAGGTAATGGCAGCCAGAAAAGGGGTTGCGGCCCTCAAGGTTACAGCAGGTAAGAACTAGCACCCTCAACAAGTAGCGGCTCCCTCAAACAAGCAGTGACATCACAGTGAATACTCCCTCCACGAGCCGCGGCACCACTCAATATAATCAAGACAACATATAAAGGGGACGCAGCCTCCAAAGAGTTGCTACAACAGAAGAAACAACTCAAATCCTCCACAGATTAGGACTGCAACAACATACTAGAACTGAGGTTGCACCTTCAAGGAAGCTCCACGCTATAACAAAAGAATGTGTGAGAGTAGTAGTAGGGGAGGGTCTATTATATAGTAGTTAGGGAAAAGGTTAGGGCGCGCTATGACAAAGAAGGGTAAAGTTAAGTTACAATAAATGTCACATGTTTAAATTATAAATTTAACCATGTGACAAGAATCATAACCCCAAAAGTAAAACAAAATCCCACAACAAGGGTTTTACAAAGCCCACAACCAAATAACCAAAAGCCCAAGGACCTCAAAACAATCAGCCAAGGTTAACAAGGTGGCATTACTCATTCCTTCAAATCATATGGTGAACCTATTACTTTATCATCACTGCATATGGGACTTTATCCCTCTTGTGGTTATGTCCTTCTTCAAGGAAGGTCATGTACCATCAAGTTTTAC
>JASDQU010103620.1:97144-120254 GCA_032191745.1 Picea mariana
ATAGGCATTAATAATTTCACCTTGAATTTAGGTTAATTTATGTTGTATTTAAATTTAATGTGTTTATCGGTCTATCCCACATTCATAAAGTGGATTGACTCGATTAGCTTATAACCCTTTAAAAGAAATATTTTCCTTTCTCATTATGAATGCAATCTTGGTTTTCTTTATGTGTTTGTATTATCATTACATGGTACCAAGGCATAACATTATTGAATTCATATCAAGGGTATTCATTATTGAAGTCATATCAAGAGTATTGGGCATTTAGAAGACAAGGAAGACAAAGTGAATTCATATCAAGGGTATTCATTATTGAAGTCATATCAAGGGTATTGGGCATTTAGAAGACAAGGAAGACAAGGTGCATTTAGAAGACAAGGAAGACAAGGTTTCCACTCTCGCGACTTCAAAATTTTGGGTGCCATTAAATCTAGGTGTTCTTACTATGGGATTGCAAGGTGTGGGAGGGAAGAACATATATTTTCAACATTTTACTTTGTTTTAGTGTGTATTTCTACATTTGTGACTTGTACCAATGGCCTCTTTACCCAACATCATGTTGGAAAGGATGAAGAGGTTCTATGGAAAGAAATGCAATACCTGGAAGCAACATATGTTGGCCATATTTGAGTATAGGTGTTTGGTTGTTATCGTCCTAGGTAACGATAAACGACCACACGTTACAGGAATAGACTAGGAAAATTTTGATGAGTGAGGCTGCTTAAGTTGTTTGTGATAGATGAAATGATCCTTGTGGTCTACATACGGAAGAATTCAACAAATATTTGCAAGTATTTGAAAGAGTTGCATGACACTGTAGATAAGGGAAAGGTATCTTCTTGAAGAGTATTTTTTAGATTACGATGGATGGGAGTGCATCATTACAATGACACTTAATCAAGATCAAGGATATCAAATAATAGTTTCCCACCATTGGTCGAAAAATGGAAGAATAGGACATGGCAGTAATCACACTAAAAATATTACCATATGGTTACAAGAACTTTATTGAGACCTTTAACATCACCACTACAAATTTTGACCTGAAGTTTGATGAGCGATGAAATATTCTCTTATATCAGGACAGATGGAAGAAACCATTTGGTAGTACTGGTAAGATAGAGGCTTTGGAATATTCCTTTATAGCCAATGTCAAGAGAAAATAAGATTCAGGTCAACATAATGGTGAAGGTGTAAGTAGGAGTCATAATAACATCACATGTCACTAATGTGGCAAAGTGGGGTGTATGAAGAAACATTAATGAAAGAGGTTGGATGAAAAAAACAACAACAAAGGAGGGCTTCAAAAGAATCTTGAAGTTGTAGAGCATACAAAGGAGAAGGATTCAACCTTCTATATATTCACGTCGAAGCAAATAATTGATTAGCTCAGCTCATTCGCTTGTTCAAGTGCATCATGACACTTCACCATCATGAAATATGATTCACAGAGTATACTTCTTGTTCCTCCAAGGATTTAGTGATCTTCAACAACATGGAAGAGTACACAATAGTTGGAAAATGGAATGTGAAAATTTCCTTTAGAGTAAAAATGTTGATTTTTCTTAATGTGCACTATGTGATAGGAATGGATTTTAATATACTATTAGTTATTTAGATCATGAGACACTAAATCTATCCATATGTCAACTTTAGAAATCACAAATGCTATATAATTGACAAAGAGACCAAAAAAACTATTGCTCTTAGTGTGGAGGTGTAACAACCCTGTCGTTATGACAACAACAACGACATACAAGATAATTTTTTTTTTTTTGATCAATGTTAGGTAATTAAAACATCATACTAAACATCAACATCATTGACACAACTTCCACATATTTTAGCGTAACCAAAATAATGCATTAGTGATAAAAAAAGACACCAGAAAGACACATCATCAACGATAATCAAGGCACAAAAGAACTTAATCACTAAATCAATCAAGCAGGGATATAAGTCAAGGAAAAAGATAAACAAATTTATAAACCATCGTACAAGACATGAAATCCATAGGTGCAATAATTTTAATGCCTACATCAATCATCTGTTAATAAATTGAAGGGAACAAATAAAGGTGGTTAATCCATTATTCATTGGTACATTTGTTGATGCATGAAATGATTACTAAACTATCATTTGTTAATACATCAATGACGCCAGTGAGGGTTGCTAACCCAACAGTCAAATAAAATCCAAATGCGCAAAACTCTAAAATATATAGCTCAGTTTATTACAACAATCCATTTGCGCCAGAAACTCTAAAAACTAAATCCATTATATGATGACATAACAGAATGTGCAAGGTAAAATTCATCATTTTTATGGCATCTAAGTAACTTCAATCAATCAATGCATCATCTATATTCTAGGGCGTAGATCCCAAACACTTAATCACGTACTCATCAACAATTAAATGACGTAAGAGCAACAACTCTAATGTAAACATACATCGACATACTAAAGGTGCAATAGTGTTCTCAACTAAATCACTGTGCAAGAGTAATTAGTTCTAAGACAATCATGCATCCACATAATAAAGTGCAAGAGTAAACGTCTACTTTAATTCCCTAGCTCTAAGGTGATTATCAATTCTATCTACAAGGTGAAAGAAATCTATTGCAACTAGCCATAGTCATAATAGATTCAAGGCACCAAAGAATCTATCAATTTAATTGTCTAAACGCTAACAATACTTCAAGCGCGCCATGTAAACAAGTTCTAAAACCATCATTCATTCACATAAGTAATGGCACAAGAGGTTATCAACCTTAAATAATTATTTTCAACATTAAATTGTGGGCGCGAGAGTAATCGACCTTAAATTAAATGGTGCAAGAGAAGGAATTACATAATCAGTCCTGGAATCAACATTAATCAAGGTGCCAAAGATTCTAACTACTTATTCAATAATCCTCTCAATTTTTTCATAGTGTAATGTCATCTAAATACGTAATTGTCAGCATAATTATGACATGGTTATCTTGAAGGTTAATTTAGACATCTATGGGGTTAAATTTAGTTGGAATCAACAAAGAATACACTCATTAAATAATTGGTGGTTTACACACTTTGTAAATTTAAAAAAAATGATATAAACTTAATCAACGTTTAAATATCAAATTCTCCAAATTAGTGAGGATTTTTTTTTAACATAAACAATGATGAAAAACACCACACAAGTGGAAGTCAAGAAGTGTAGCAAGACTATAAACCATCACTCCCATGTTAGAAGGGATCTCAGATAATTATTTTTCCCTAAATTCGCATATATAGATAGATCAAGGTGGCTAAGGTGATCATAGGAAATCACTTGAGAAGACTCACTCATTTACATAATTAATTATAATTAAGTAGACTCACTCTTACAGTTGGCATATCTCTTTTCTATAGAAAGTTGATGCAGGTTTTCTGCATGCCCTCTGTGCAAGGACTTTGGGAGCTATGAAAAAATGCCAAGAGGATCGTTCCACTCATTCTGACAAGTTAAATGCTTTGAAAGGGGTTAGCTGTCATTGGCACTGAAGGTGAAATTGCTGGAAAGTTTTCCCCTCACACAGGTCATGAATTTTTGCTAAAATGCAAGGGCACTGGAGGTTACATCACAGGGAAGTTTCCCCCTCACATAGGTCATGATTTTCTGCTAAAACACAAGGGCACTAGACGTTAAATCGCAGGGAAGTTTCCCCCTCACACAGGTCACAATTTTCGGCTAAAACGCAAGGGCACTGGAGGAAACGATTTTCCCAAGGAAAATCCTTGAGAATGAAGGAATTTTTTCCATATACACAGAGGGTTTTGGGGACACGTTTTCCAAGGAAAAATCACACATATACAGAGGACGTGTGGCCATTTACACAGAGGGTTCTGGGGACAATTTTTCCAAGTGAAAAAAATTTGCAGAGACACAGAGGATGTGTGGCCATTTAGAGAGAGAGAAAAAAAACAATTATAAAGCAAGGGTCAACAGTGTAAGGTTAGATCGGTGGCTGAGGAAAAAAAAGAAGGGAGGGTTCACCGAAGTTCTGTGCCCAAGGGTAAGTCATGAGTGAGTGAAAAATGAAGAGTGTGCATAGTACTTGGGAGTAAACCTCAGTCAGAGTGTGAACAAAGAAGAAAACCAACTTGCTACAATGATCTAACACGACCAACGCCTAGATAAACATAAAATATCAAGAGTCCTAGAAGGTGACTAACAATCTGACCAACGAATAAAAGAAAATAAATTAATTTGATCACTAACACAACTGAACATCCATTGAGGGTATAATTAACTAGTTTTCCTTTTTATTTCAGATTACAAATATGCTAAGATCCACTGAAACCATTTTGCAATCATCATAAAAATACATATGCCCAAAACTAATGACAATAAGACATCTTTCGACTACCACAACCATGCAAGTATATATTTAATCATAATACAATTAACATTTTACCTGGAATAGCATGAACGACGATGGAGAATATGAAGTCGATGTCCCATGCTTGCGCTTCGACCATCTCCTTCTCGCTAACCACTGAGACCTCACCGGTACGTCTGAGCCAACGCTAGGGGTACTCTTCCCCGGATCCCCTCGAGCCATAAAAGGGCCATGCGCACACAAAAAAGATAAAAATATATCACCTAGCTCGCCTCGCAAGGTCGAGCTACCACTCTCTATCGAGCTGGGAATCCCAACTCCCATAAGAAAAATCAGACAATAAAAATATCGGTAGTGTAACCTTATGCCTACCAATCATCATCCATACTCCTCCTCTGCCATCCCTTTTATATATTTTTCTTAGTGATTAGTTTTCCAAGCCCTCATTAGATTCTTTTTATTAATTTAATTAGGATAAACCTTCCCCGTACACATGTCACCCAATCCCTTAGTTGCACTAGAAATTAACTAATTAATTAATTCAATTTTTCCTATTTCCCTCACCCACCTAAAAGCGTTCCTAAAAACGCTCCTCGATGTCCCTTTATTCCCTTACATTTCTTAAATGAGTGACGCCTTAATTAAATCCTAGTTGAGTTCACAATTAGAAAGTTCCAAATGCTAGATTCCCTACTAAGTTAGACATTCACTTTTTTCTTTAAGTTTCCCCTTTTCTTTAAGTTCCCTTTTTTATCTAATTTTAGAATTAGCAAGTTTAGACATAAACAACAATTTACCCTTTTAATAATTTAATCCTTCATTAAAATTTCACTTTAATTATTAATATTTGAATTTTCTTTACCCCCTTCTTATTACATGTCCATTTAGTTTTTTTTTGTTCAATGTTCTACTGAGACCTAGGTTTTAAATTCACTAGGCTTGGCGACAATTTTTAAGGGAAAAACAATTATTTATTAAACTTTACTCATACCATCATTCATTTTAAGGCCAACCATGTCCTAAGGAGGCATATTTTTCTAGGAACTAGGTTTATTAACTTACCAGAGTTAAAATCACGATGTGTCCTTCAAGACGCACTACGTGCTCCAAGGGTGCCACTCGCTTGCATTCATGTTTTATTTGCACAACATGCCCTTCAAGATGCACTACGTGCTCCAAGGGTGCCTCTTTCATATTGACTGATTTTGATAGACTTCAAACCCCTGGAGTCAATACTCCATCAGGTGACCCTGTGGGAGACTAAGGGCCTCTAAGAAATAAGGACCTTTCCTTATTGCGCACCCCTTAGAATCATCATGAGTGATTGCCACAGTTTTCCCTCATGACATCGTGGATCTCTTGAAATAGATAATCATAAACCTACAGTTCGAGCCATGGTGGGAGTGCTAGTAGGCCGTGGCAGGGTTGCTGCCACACCTCTCCCTCAATATCTCTAGTTGTCATGCATGACCCCTTTACTCCTAATGTGAGTTTGGTTAGAAAGCTATCGGCATCCTGCATCCATCAATGAAACGTGTCAGCGATAACAATCAACATCATAATATCTAGTCATATGTCACATATATAATATCAAAACATTCAAACCATAACCATCCACTCCCTGACTCAATCTGGAGTCCAAGGAGATCCATCGATGCCATCGACATCCTCAAATGTCCAGATTCCTGCACACTCAAGAAAAACAGTCAATAGCACCTGTCGATATAAATATCATAAAATAACATATCATCAAATCCACAAAGATCATCATGCTCCATAATCGAATCAGTCAATCATATAGTGAACCAAATCACCTGCACACAAGTGTCCACAAGAATAAGTCACATTGGGTGCACGCAAGAGCGGGATGTTATAGGAGGATCATGGATTATTCAGGTTGGTTGAAATTGGACAATGAAGGGAGCATGCATTGATAACCAAGAGTGCATTAGACATTAGTAAACTTTAGAATAAATAGTATGGGCATATTAACTTGACCCACTTCTCTCAATTAGGTCAACATAATTTGGTATATGGATTTCCTAGAATGTAGTAGCAGATTAGGGGTGTATGAGGAGCTTTCCAAGTAGGGAAGCAACATCAAGAACCATTTGATGAAGGAAAATCTTGGAGAACATAGAGATTCCTTTAGATGGTTCATGCAGAAATTTGTGGACAAATGAGCATGCCATCAATCATCGATGAGAAGCATTTTCTTCTATTTGTTGATGAATTTAGAAGGAAAATGTGGGTGTAAGTTTTCTAAAATTGAAATTTGAAGTGTTTAATCAATTTAAAATGTTTAAAACATTAGTAGAAAAATAGTGAGGATGTCACATTATTACTCTTAGGTCTGACAATGGCATTTAACAAAAGTATTTCGGATAATCGACAGTTGTTAAAGACAGCCGACGCAATTTAAATAACTTTTAATTGCCCTACATTTATAGTATTAATTGATGACGATTAGCTAGCTCTAACTCGACGATTAGTCCTGATGATGAATCCTGTTTCGGATTCGAAACGTCGACGATGAAATGATAACAACTGTGGATTATCCGAAATACTTTTGTGAAACTCCTCACCACAGAAACTTAAAAACAACAATGGCATTTAATTCTAATCAAAAGAATTTAATAAAAAAAATTTTAAATATGGAATCAAAAGACATTTCACTACACCCTACACTCCATAGTAGAATTGACTGGTTGAGAGATGAAATCATACTATCACAAATATGACCTAGTGTATGATGGAGAACAAGTGTGTTCCCAAAAGGTTTTGGGCGGAGGAAATATCCACATGAGTCTACCTACTAAATAGATCTCCAATGATGGTAGTGAAGAAAAATACCTTAGAGGAATCATGGTTTGGTTGGAAGCCTAGAGTCAGTCATATTAAGGTCTTTGGTTCTACTAATTATGCCTATATTTCAGATGAGAAGATAATTAATTTAGACAGTGAGAAAAAGAAATTGATGATCACAGGGTACAATGATAGTCATAAGGCCTACAAATTGGTTTATGTTGACACTAATCAATTGAGCTTGAATAGAGATGTTATAGTTTATGATGAATCTAGACCTTTCCATACTTATTCAAGGATAAAAATCATAGAACAGTGGTCTATTTCAGATAGAATTCAAGTATCAAGATTCTTGTAGCTCCACCTAAAAGGGGGAAATATTCTAAGAACGAGGAGTTTTAGGGATTTGATTTTGATGATAAAAATAAAAGCATAAGTAGCCTAGATCATGGTGATAGCTTTGATGGGGAATATCCCAACAATATACCAAAGTGGTGGCACACTGCCATTGGATATGTTTGAGTAGGTGAAATGATAGAGGGAAAATCATTGAGAGGTAAGAGAAAATAGCAACAAAACACTATTCACTTTCCTTCGATGGTCAATGTTCAGGAAGTATATGAGCCATGGGTGTTCGAGGAGGAAAAGGGGACAACTAAATGGGAGAAGACCCTAGCAGTTGAACATGAAATCCTCATGAAAAATTAGATGTGGGATCTCACAACTCTTGTGCTATGGAAGAGACCCATTTGTTGCAAATGGGTATTCAAGGTCAAGTATAAGGAAAATGTCACACTTGAAAATTACAAGGCATGGTTGGTCACAAAAGGGTTCACTCAGTGATAGGGAATTGACTATGAGGATACCTTCACTCTTATTGCAAATATGAGGACCTTCTAATTAGTTATAGCCATCATAATGCTATTTGGCTAGAAGGTACATTAGATGGACATGAAGAGTGCCTCCCTCACTGGAGATTTGGAGGAAGAGGTCTACTTGTATCAACCACATATTTTTTAGGTTCCATAAAAGGAGCATATTGTTTTCGTACTAAATAAAAATCTATATGGATTTAACTAGGAACCCTATAAATATGTATAAGTTATGAATTTTCAAACGGAAAGGAAGAAAACTACCTTTTTTTATCATATTTTTGAATTAAATCATTATAGGTTTACTCAAATTTCAAGTGTAGGAAATCGTTGGGTGAATAATTTTAAATATGGATCTAATGAGTTCCTACACTTGAAATTTGAGTAAAACTATAAGGAGATAAGTCGAAAATACGATTTTAAAAAGTAGTTTTCCTTATTTCCCTCCTAAAAAACTTACCCTTATGGTTGACATGAACATCTTGATTCCCATTGGTTCCTTTAAAGGTGATTTTGATAACTATACATTTTTTAGGCCCATTTTTTACCTCAAAAATTCTCTAATGCTTCAATGATCAAGGGTTCTAATGGATTCCTTCAGATTTCAATTTGTATATCAAAATAATTGTTAATTTAATATCATTATTATAGGTAGTGAGGCAAGTGATATTGAACAAATAAAATGTAACATGAGAAAACATTTTTACATGACTGATATTGACTTCCTACATTACTATCTAGGTGTAGAAGTTTGTCAAACATGTAGTAACATATTTTTTCTCACAAACAAAATATGCTAGTAGCTTGTTTGATAGGTTAATAATAACAAATTGAAAAATTTTCTACACTTATAGAGAAAGAGTTGGAGCTTTCAACCAAGATCAACTCTAAGGAAATTAATGAGTCATTCTATAAGTAGCTAGTGGGGAGCTTGATATATCTTACAACCACTATGTCTGATTTGAGTTACATTGTGAGCTTCATTTCTAGATTCATGACAATGTCAAAGGCAGAACATTGGAAAATAGCAAAGGAAGTGTTGAGATATGGGAAAGGGACACTTGAGTTTGAAATTTTGTATAGTAGAAGAAAAGACCCTAGGTTGTTTGGATATACAAATTCATATTGGGCAGGTTGTGTGGACAATAGAAAATATCAACTTTTAGATATGTATAAAAGAAGTTGACACAAGTACAATCATATGGACGAACAAGAAGCAACATGTATTAGCCCTTTCATCGACAAAACAAGAATATAGAGGAGTGGTGAAAGGCTATTCTGAGGTATTTTGGCTAAGGAAGATGCTTTCAAACATGAAGATGCAACAGAAAGAGCCAACATTCTTATTCCATAACAATAAAGGGGTGCACAAATTAAACTAGCCAAGAATCCAGTCTTCCACAGTCATACCAAGCATGTTGAGATCCATTTTCACTTCAATGGAAAACTTGTAGAGGATGGATATATTGAGGCTATAGTACCTTCCCACAGTTAACCAAACTAAATAAATTTTCACCAAGTTTTTGGGTCCCAAAAAATATGTTAAATTATAGGTTAAACTTGGTGTAGTTAGTAGATAAACCATTAAGGGAGGGTGTTAAAGTAAATGTCATATCATAATCCCAATTATATATTAGGCATAGGAAATAATAAATTCACTTAGAATGTAAGTTATTTTATCCTATTATGATTTATTTTAGTTTAGTGTGTTTCTTTGTCTATCCCATATTCATAAAGTGGATTGACTTGACTAACTTATCACCTTAATACAAAATATTTCACTTTTTCATTATGAATGCAATCTTCATTTTCTTGATATATTTGTATATAGTTATAAAAAAATTTTGTTTAAACTTTGGAATAGAGCCTCGGGAAACCCATTGGGAACTTCCCCTCATTTTGAGGATGGTACCGAGGGTAAACTTGATTTTGTAGAAAGCTGAGGCTTTTTCTATAGCTTTCTCATTTAAGAGCTTAACATGTCACTTGTGAGAATTGAACCTGGGTGGGGGGGGGGGAACACCCCTCATGCTAAACCCATTTGACTATAGTTATAAATGCTTATTCAACAAAACAATAAATTAATTCATATAATTTTTAGAACCTAAATTATATCAAAATGGAACCCAAATTTATCCAAACGGAAAAATTTTAAGATTGTTTTTATAGTATGACAATTTGATTTTAAATAAATACATCATATTTTTCCCTCACAAAATATAGTTTTTATACACCAAAAGGAACTCACATTAACCATTTTTTTCATTACTTTAGGCAAATGTGAAAAATTGTGTCCATGGGACCACGAAAGATTACTCTCTAGTACTTGGGCAATCAAGTAGTATGGCTAAGGGTGTAGTTGAGCCTCCTTATTTTTTTCCATTACATATTGGGTTGAGTACTAGTGTTGGACACTACATGTATATTAGAGAGATATAGAAATTGACATTCACTTTCCCTCAGGACCATGAAAACCCTATCCTTTATTGCTAATATGTGAAATTCCTACATAATTGTTGTATTGAAATTTGAGAATTTTGCTAGCATAGTAATATTTAGGCAGGAGTACAGATACACTAATAGTATAAAAATAAAGGTTTAGGTCGTACACACACCCTTATTTGAGTGTTGTCTCAATGAAATCCTTGCATCAATATTATCATAGTGGTACCACTCTCTAGTAAGTATTTTTGTTGGACTGACCCACACCCCTATTAGGAATATATCTCAAAATAAGTAGGACACAATGATAATCACATTGGTACCACTCTCCAATAACCCTTTTCTATTGACCCACATATATATGGCTATCACTCGAGGAGTAAATATCTCCAACAAATTATCCACTCTGGAAATTTTGTGTGATGAGTTGCAACACAAGATAGACTACAACCACGCTTAATTCTCAAAAAAATATTGATGACATCCATGACAAGATAGCTGACCTGGAGTCACTACCCGACCGGATGTCCAAACTCATGACAATAAAAAATTAGATCCTCACTTCACAATCCTCATTCAAATATCAATGGTCAAACTAGCCTTTCTGAAAGGAAGGGGTTGAATCATCCAATTCTAGTAGGAATAATTTCAGCCTTATTTCGCATGGTTAGATGAATAACATGTGGAACAAACTTTCTAAAGTCAGTCGCAACAAATTTGGGACAATTTTTGTTAGAAATTTATGCATGCTTTGAAATACACACTCCTTATTTGGGATGACTAGCCAATATTAAGAAATCTAGCATAGTCGCACATTTCATATTCATTTTATGTAGTTGGCCATATGCACTAGAGGCATATTTGGTACTTTTTTCAAGGAATTCTTTATCAATGGTATATAAGAAGAGATACACACATAAGTCTTCGTGTCTCATCCTACTACTTGGTTGGAAGCCTCTCAAATAGACCAAGAATCCCAAAAGATGGTGGTGATGAAATAAAAAGGCCACATTTATTCCCCATCCACATCCCACTATTTCTTCCCTGACTAACCCCCCTCCTTCCTCTCCATTTCTCAATATACATACGTTAACCTGAGTTGAAATCACATAATGTAGACTTAAAGGACTCTACTACAACTGTGATGAGAAATATTTTCCAACACATACATGTAAGGAATAAAAATTATTTCTGTCCATTTTAGAGGACATTTATTATGATGAATATGAAGTTGTACCCCTATATGTCCATCATCCATTCAATGAAGACACTTCCCTATTTTATCCATAGGATGTCGAACCACATATTTACCTACATGACTTGATTGGTGTTTCTACTCCCTAAACCTTCAATTTGATTGGCTACATCAAACATCACAAATTCATTGTCTTTATTGACAATGGCTGCACCCATAACTTCATTCATTGACGTGTAGACCAAGAAACCTACTACTACATCCATGATGGGAACAACTTCAAAATCATCATTGCTAATGGAGATTCTATGAAAATGTGGTGGTCGTAGTGAAAATGTGAGGTTTCAAATGGATGATTATTCCTTGAAAACCCACAAGTTTTCTATTAAAATGGGTATCGATGACATTGTATTGGGTGTTCAATTGTTATAAACATTAGGTCCCATCACCATGGATTTTTGTGAGCTATACATAAGTTTCCAACAAGTGGGACATAACTACACTTTATGTTTTCAAAAAGAAGGACATAACTACATAGTAGCAAGAGGGGTACAACTACATAGTGGTAGGAGTGGAATATAATGAGTTTATAGCAAGAAGGGCATAGCTACACTTCCAATTTTTTTATAAACATAATTATTAACACTGTCAAATTGTTTTAGATATTCTAAATATCTAATTTAAACATTAAAATAAATTATTAGATCCCTATTAGGTTGCAATTCTATCATGACAATGTCCACTATAGAAGATACACTTGAAATGTTTTAATATAGATGAGCCTATACACCAATTAAATTGTATTTTTTACGCGTTTTAATTTAGAATTACTATGTTTTGGGTTTTTTTTATTAAATTGATGGTGACATTTGCAATTTTTTTTAATGACAACATTTGAATTATTGAATATGATTTAAACCACAAATATTTGTCACACTTTATAATATAGTTTTGACAATAAGCTTTATAAAATTATATAAGATTTTATATCTAACAATTTAAAACTCATAAATATAAATTTATGATTTCAATATAAGCTTTAAAAACAAAAAAATAGAACATTGCTGTAAGTTTTTGCCAATGTTTTAAAATGATTTTTTGTTGTTGTTGTTTAATAGTTCACATTTATTTTTAATTTATATAATGAGTGTGTTATGCATTTTACATAGTTTTGAGACTTACAAATATATTACGTTCAATTTGTTTAATGAATAAAATTCATATATATATGTATATATAAAAAAATAAAATTAGACTCAAGCTCAAGGGTTTCCATACGTGGAGTTTAGGGTTTCCGCAGATCCTAGGCTAGGCAGTAGGGTTTGGTCTAGACCTGCGGATGTGGGATGGGGGACACGACACCTCTGCAGTGAGACAGGCCTATGCAGTGACAACACGGCTGGCCACATCGACACTTCTTGGGAATATGAAGAAGAGATTTGGGCCCGGGAGGGTCTTTTCCTGGCGGACGAAACCTATCGGGTTTTATACGATTGCTTACGCAAGTCCCGTCGCTCCCTCGACAGGTGGTCACTACAGCGGTCTGTCAAATGATGCTAGTATACATATGGCGGCTTCTCGGGGGAAAAGTTCTGGAACGGGCCATGTGTTGGCCAGAAGCACTGTGAGGGAGAAGTGTGCCGATTCGAATCCTCGAGGCCCGCATCACCGTTTTCCTTCTAAGGAAACCCTAGCCTCCAAACTGCTCATTTCCTCTCTCGCTAGATGCGCAGGTATTGGCTCTGATGTGGGTCAACCCATGAGCGCTAAGGGACTATCGGACTTAAGTGAAGCTGCTCGATCAGTGAGACTTTTATCAGGGGTACTGATTGGCACACAAAACGATTCTGGGGTTAAGTCTACTGTTTCTTCTCCTGTTTTCAGTCCAGTTGAGGGATCTTCTACTTCTCCGTCTTCTCGTGTTCGTCCTAAGACTTCAGAGTCTGGGAGCGGGTCAGCTGATGGCCACAAATGCTTTTCTGGCAAGGCTGCTCGACAGCGTCGTAAACTCAAAAGCTTGAAGGTTCGGAAAACTTTCTCCAGTGCATAATTGGCAAGAATTTTGCACTGAGCCGGGTCATGAGTCTCTCTGAGAGAGCCTTGATAGGGATTTTTTTTTATGTCCGTTTAAACAAGTCTCAGATCGAGGATTAGGTCATCCGGCATTCGAAACCTATGGTCGGATATTATCCTAGATTTTGCATCTTATCCAACCACTAGTTGGTGTTTCACTTCCTAGCCGAGGAAGATCTCCTGCGCATCCTAGATTCTCCTTGGATTTAGGCCGTGGCATCTTAATGCTCAAGAGGTGGTATCCAGGCTTCAACCCACATTCTGAAGTATTCTCACGCAGAAAGTTGTGGATGTTGCTCCCAGACTTTCCAATAGAATTCTGGTCAGCGACCATCTTTGAAGCCATTGCCAATTATGTTTGTAATTATATTTTCTTCGACCCTGAATCTTTGAGGTGGTGCAACAATCGGACAACCTCGGTATTGGTGGAGTTCGACATTGATAAGGGGTTTCCTAAAACTATCGAAATTGTCATAGGAGATCATGTGATGAAGGAATCCTTTCGCTGTCATATTTGTGGTCAGCCTGGGCATTTGAAGGCAAACTGTACGTCTGAATTAAGGCCCGGACACTCTCAGGTAACTGTCATGGATTCTGCACACTGGGCTTCTCCTTCATGATCACCACTAGCTTGTTTATACTCTTTTCTGGGTAAGATGATACTTTTCTATCCCAATTTCTTTTCTAAATTATCCGTAGATGAAGTTGATTATTTACATGTCAATGAGGAGTGGGTACTTGAAATATTTGGTGATTTCTGGGAAATCCTCATGAGGAAATTCAATGATCCAGAATGCTGCCCGGCCCGCCCCCCCACTGGGGGTAGGACAAGAAAATCCCCAACATCCCCTCCCTTTGATTAGTCCACGTCCCCCTGAGGAGCCAGAAAAAAATCTTCCTTCAGTGTCAGCAACTGGCCATCCCAATTCAGGCTCATCAGATCCTGCTCCTTCTTGTGAGTTACCTATTCTGAACCCTTTGTTTTTGCATGAAGGGTCTCCTAGTATTATCTGTGATCCCTCTGTTAATGAACCTTCTCCTCTGCAAGCTCCCCTCCCACTACAAAATACCAAGATTGTTGAAATCCTCTCCCCCATGGCCCTTTCGGTCACCAATGCCTCCTTTTTGGACCCTCCTCCAACCCCAGATCAAATGTCACCCTTCTGAAGAAACCACGCCCTCGCCATCCCAAGAAGCCTCCTAGAGCTATTGAAGGAGGTCTGACCCCTTACCACATGGCTCCTTCCATCTCCCCACATACAGTTCAAAATCCTCTAGTTGATCTAACTGAGTTTCCATCGCCCTTGGCCCTTAGAGAAGGCTTGCAAATTTCTGATGTTAACCCACGATTATTATCTCTTTTAATGTACGTGGGTTTGGAGGACCCACTAAGCTCGCCTCCCTAAAGTTATTAATGTATCAAACCTTTCCTGATAATTTTTTTCTACAAGAAACTCTTATGGAGTCAGACAAGGCTAAGAGACTCTTTCTTAAGTGTCTCCCCTCATGGAATTGTGTGCCATGCTCAAGAGGTGGTATCCAGGCTTCACGCAGAAAGTTGTGGATGTTGCTCCCAGACTTTCCAATAGAATTCTGGTCAGCGTCCATCTTTGAAGCCATTGCCAATTATGTTTGTAATTATATTTTCTTCGACCCTGAATCTTTGAGGTGGTGCAACAAACAGACAACCTGGGTATTGGTGGAGTTCGACATTGATAAGGGGTTTCCTAAAACTATCGAAATTGTCATAGGAGATCATGTGATGAGCCAACCTGTTTATTAATGGAATGAATCCTTTCGTTGTCATATTTGTGGTCAGCCTAGTCATTTGAAGGAAA
This sequence comes from Picea mariana, assembly GCA_032191745.1. Taxonomy (NCBI): domain Eukaryota; kingdom Viridiplantae; phylum Streptophyta; class Pinopsida; order Pinales; family Pinaceae; genus Picea; species Picea mariana. Next base: position 112,737 of record JASDQU010103620.1, read on the forward strand.
ATTGTACGTCTGAAATAAGGCCCAGACACTCTCAAGTGCTTCTCCTTCACGACCACCACTAGCTTGTTCAGACTCTTTTCTGGGTAAGATGATACTTTTCTACCCCAATTTATTTTCTAAATTATCTGTAGATGAAGTTGATTATTTACATGCCAATGAGGAGTGGGTACTTGAAATATTTGGTGATTTCTGGGAAATCCTCATGAGGAAATTCAATGATCCAGAATGTTGCCCGGGCCCCCCCACTCGGGGTAGGACAAAACAAAATCCCCAACATCCCCTCCCTTTGATTAGCCCACCTCCCCTGAGGAGACGGAAATAAATCTTCCTTCAGTGTCAGCAACTGGCCATCCCAATTCAGGCTCATTAGATCCTGCTCCTCCTTTTGAGTTACATATTCCGAACCCTTTGTCTTTGCATGAAGGGTCTCCTAGTATTATCTGTGATCCCTCTGTTAATGAACCTTCTCCTTTGCAAGCTCCCCTCCCACTACAAAATACCAAGATTGTTGAAATCCTCTCCCCCATGGCCCTTTCGGTCACCAATGCCTCCTCTTTGGACCCTCCTCCAGACCCTAGATCAAATGTCACCCTTCGGAAGAAACCACGCCCTTGCCATCCCAAGAGGCCTCCTGGAGCTATTGAAGGAGGTCTAACCCCTTACCACATGGCTCCCTCCATCTCCCCACATACAGTTCAAAATACCCTCGTTGATCTAACTGAGCTTCCATCGCCCTTGGCCCTTAGAGAAGGCTTGCAAATTTCTGATGTTAACCCACGATTGTTATCTCTTTTAATGTACGTGGGTTTGGAGGACCCACTAAGCTCGCCTCCCTAAAGTTATTAATGTATCAAACCTAACCTGATGTTTTTTTTCTACAAGAAACTCTTATGGAGTCAGACAAGGCTAAGAAACTCTTTCTTAAGTGTCTCCCCTCATGGAATTGTGTGGCCATGGACCCTAATGGTAGATCGCGTGGCCTACTTGTTTGGTGGAATCCTTCCATCGCTGAGCTCTATGCATGTGGCATTTCTGTAGGTATCTTTTTGGAGGGTAGATTCAAACATTCTGCGGTGAAAGTTAAATTACTAAATTGCTATGCATCGTATAAGGAAAGGGAAAGCTTATGACAACCAATCATTGATTTTGGTCTTCTTACAGAACAAGGCCTTATTGTAGGAGGTGATTTCAATTTTACTCTATCTTCCTGAGAGGTATGGGGTAGCTTTTCCAATATGCTACATGATGCTCGCCTGGTCGATTTACCCCATACCCATTTGTCCCTGACGTGGAATAATGGTAGGACAGGAGTGGCGGGCATCTCCAAACGTTTGGACATATTTCTTTTGGACGAGAACCTTATCACCAGCCAATGTTTATTTAGGACCTGGACTATTAGTTCCACAATTTCAAACCACAATCTGATTTGTATGCAGGTAGACTTCTCCCGATGAAAGGATTGTGCTCCATTCAAATTCAATAGTTCGTGGATGTCAGATCCGGATTTTAACTCACTAATAAATTTAACATGGGATTCAATGGCACAATGGACATACAATTCAGCATGTGCCCTGTTGTGTGAAAAAATATTTTTTTTAAAGAAAACGGTGATTAAATGGAAGAAAAAGAAAAAACAACAGCTATAGTTGGAACTATCCCATATTGAAGCTAAACTGTCTGCGCTCTTTGAAAGTCGTCCGTCACAAGTATTCAAGCAGGAGGAGATTAACCATATGAGAGCTCTCAAGACCAGGAAAGAAAATATTCTAGCTATTGAGGAATCAATGTGGAGGCTTAGGAGTCAGGCTCTTTGGCTGCAGAACGGGGATAAGAACACCAGTTTTTTCCATAAATATACTACACAAAGGAGGAACCATACTACAATATGAGAAATTCCAATGATGATGGAAATGTTCTATCCAGTGAATGAATCAGAGATAAAGGATTTTTCCTATAAATATTTTTAGGAACAATATAGTGCTCTCGAGATGGAAGACATGAGAAACCAGATACACATATTAAAAGATGTACCTAGACTGTTCTCTGATGTGGAGAGTGATGAAATAGGGAAACCGGTCTCCATTGAAGAAGTTGATTTTACTGTTAACAAAATGCCAAAAGAGAAGAGCCCAGGCTCGGATGGGTGGACTCAAGAGATCTTCCTTTCCTTCTTTGATATCATGGGAAAGGACCTTCTCTGGGTTGTTGAGGAATCAAGAGCATCAGGTTTCATTTCAGGCGCACTCAATGCTACTTTTTTTTCTCTTATTCCAAAGGTGAGAAAACCTTCCTCTTTTAATGAGTTCAGGCCCATTGCCTTATGTAATTTTGCTTACAAAGTGATCTCCCAGATAATTGCAACTCACATTAAGGACAAGCTAACCTCATGTATATCTCAAGAATAGTTTGTCTTTCTGAAGGACAGATTGATTTTTGATGCGGTAGGATTAGCCCAGGAATGCTTCCACACAGTGAAAACTAAGAAACTAAGTTCTATCATCCTTAAGTTGGATTCAAAAAAGGCATATGATAATGTTAGTTGGCAATTTCTACGTTTACTGCTCATCCAGATAGGGCTTAAGTGGGAAGTATCTCAATGGATTATGGCATGTGTTACTAATTTTGGTATGGAAGTGTTGGTAAACGACTCTCCTACTTCATTTTTAAAAATCCACCGAGGGTTGCGTCAGGGGTGTCCTATTTCGCCACTATTGTTCCTTCTTGTTATTGAATTCCTTAGTAGACAGATGAAAAAGGCAGTTGAAAATGGATATTTCAAAGGCATAAAAGTAGATGTTGTGACTTTTATATCACATCTGTTATTTGTTGATGATGTCCTCATCCTGGGAGATGCAAATTATGAAGAATGGTCTTACTTTCACTCTCTTTTAGGGAATTTTTGTAAAGCATCTGGTATGATGGTTAATTGTCACAAGTCATGTTTCCTAGATCAGAACATTGACCCAGAGTTAGCATGTAAAAAGAGGTTAGTTTTTAATATACAATTTTTAAATTTTGAGGAAGTGATGAAGTATCTTGGATACTATCTCAAGGAAAATAATCATAGTGTGGCAGACTTGAAACTGGATACCTCAAAAAATTGAGAAGAGAATTGGATGTTCGTCATTTTGATGGCTATCCCTAGGAGGCAGACTTGTTTTAGCAAAAGCAGTTATGCAGAGTATCCCTGTGTACTGGCTCAGTTTGGTCAAGATCCCTATGACCATCATGCATAAAATCCAACAATTAATTACAAATTTTATATGGAGGGGTGCCAGGAAAACAACCGGTTTTCACCTATCCTAATGGCAGAAGATTGTGCTACCAAAGGAGAGTGGAGGTTGGGGTTTACAGAATATAAAGTGGTTTTCTCTTTCCTTGGCTGCAAACTAATGTTGGAGGGGGATCTTTGGCGATGGTCTGTGGAGTAAAGTGCCAAGGAAAAAATACCTGAAAGGTATAGATGTGCCATCTTGGATCAAAAGGAATGATTTCAAACATTCTGTTGCCTCGGTTTTCTGGAGGAATATTATGACAACTATGCCAATTATTCTGCGGTGAATGGCCTAGACTATGGGTTGAGGTAAAAAAATGTCTCTAGGTATGGATGCCTTGGAGGGAATGGCTAGTGTTTTCTTTCACATCCCCTTATTTCCCATATTCATAATTTGAATATTTTTTCTTTAGCCCAAGATGCTCTTCCAAATAATTCGACATCCTCGACAGTTTGGATAGACTCTAAACAAATCAACCTTTTAGGTGAGCTAGCTCTCGAATGGGACGATTTCATCCTTTCTATTCGATCTGATGGCATATATTTAAAGGACTCCTATGAAAAACTAGTATGGTCATGGAACCGGGCTTTGGGCATTGTCATTGTTAAGCAGGCTTACCAGTCCATTTTATACTCTAACTTAAAGGGTGAAAACTGATGGTGGTACAAATCCATTTGGCATGTTAATGTTCCAAGTAAGATCAAGTGTTTTATTTGTTTATGTATGATGGACAATATTCTTACTGGAGTCAATTACCAATGTAGAGGATGCATCGGGCCTTCAGTATGCATCTTATGTCTCAATGGCGAAGACTCAACTGATCATCTTTTTACTCATTGTGTTGTTTCTAAATAATTTGGAAAGAGGTCCTTTCACAATTGATGATTCATGATGAGTGGGGAGAAAAGGGATTGGAAGATAATCTCCTTAAATGGTTCATTAAGTATCCAAAGTTAAGACATATTCCATTCATGGTTATTTGGGGTATTTGGAAATACCAAAATAAGAGGTTATTCGAGAATTGGGCTAGACAAGATTCATCCATAGGAAAAATAATCTTCTTTCTATTCAAGAATTTCACGATGAGACAAAATCTGACAGTCTGGATTGTATCCTTAGTTCAGTTTATTTTGATGACTCACTAATTGGATTCTATTATGGTGCAGCTACAAAAAATAGGTGTGGTATTGGAATTTGTCTTAAATTGAGAAGTGACCACATATACCAAGCATATTTCGCTGGAGGAGAAGGGAGTAATATGAAAGATGGAATCCAAGTATTATGGGGAATGTTACATCTGGATTCAATGATTTATTTGAGCAATTTGATGGTTGCTGGCGACTCCAAATCAACTATTGATTGGATAAAAGGTGAAACAAAACTAAATTTATTATATCTTAGTCCCTGGCAAGAGAGGATCAGAAATATGCAAGACAAATTTGAAAGAATCAGCTTCATGCACATTCACAGAAACTTCAACATTGTTGCTGATCAACTCTCCAAACAAGCCTTGAACTGCACTCCTGGGTGGTTTTTTATTGAGGAGCTGGTCGAAGGAGGAGTAGCTCACGTAGACAGGCTCCCTATGTTTTAGTTTCCCTAAGTTTTAAGTTTCATGTTGTACTTTTGGTCATAGCATTTAGGCCTTGACTATGATTTGAAGGTACTAATGTACATAATGGACTAGAAGGCAAAAATCCTAATATACTAGTTTCTTTTTATGAGGAAGATTATATTTAAGAACATATGGACTTTTCCTAAGTCTGTTTTGAGGAGTATAGGGACAAAGAGCAATGCAAACATACTATATATTTTTGAAAGTTTCACTTGATTCTTAATAGAATAGCAGTGAGACTGCTTTTTCCACGTGAAAATAATAATAATATAAAATTAAATATTAAATATTTAATTATTTTTTATTTTTTAATTAAAAATTAAAAGAACTATTTTAAAGAGGAATGTGGTGGATTTTCTATGTTGGATAAATTGACAACAACTCTTTCATGAGATTTGGATGTGGTGTCAATCCTCTAAGTTGAAACTACATGGAAACAATGCAGATAGCAAGCTTTTCGGTATAGATTTAAGCATATCTATTGAGATTTTATGTGCTAAATGTCTCAAATGAGAGCCTAATTTCAATGCCTCAAGCCATATTCTATGACTTAATGTTTAATTTCCCTCTTTCAACTTACATATTATTTTGATTTCATATCACTCTCAACTAAGACATATAAATGTCAACCAAAGATTAATATATACTATGTATACTCTTGTTTCATATCTTTTATATTATTTTTAAATTTTTTCATGATATCTTTATATTATTTTTAAATTACAAAACAAAAAGGTGTTTCAAAATATTTTCATATAACAATAAAAAGTATACTCATTTACCTATCCGTATTTTTACATATCCCTTATTTTTACGAAATACCTCTTTTTATACCACCAACACTTATAGATCCGCCTTACCCTACATCCCCCAATACCTACAATATATTGACTCTATTTTTCATTATTTAAAAATCCTCTTTACAAATGAACGTAATAAGATATTGGTCAATAAGGTGTAGCACCATGACTTAGTCACAAACAAAAGTGAGAAAAAAATAATAACAATATCAATCTATAAAAAGATAAAATCAAAACATGCAAATTTCTATTTTCCCATATTTTTTAATAAAAAAATTGGTTACTTTCTATATTTCATTATTTTTTGTAAATTAAATATTTATTCAATATATTCGCAAGGTTACAAGTTTAATATGAAAACATTTTTTTCTCTAGAAACCATAAGAAAATACACTACTATTTATGACAATTGACATTTAGAGGAGTTAAGATAGAAAATATAATCCTTGTTACTAAGATTTGTTGATATTTTCTATGTGAGATAATATTGTTACCATGATGAGTGTTCCATGTATAGAGAACATATGATCCATGAAAGGATGTCTCCCATGGATAATCAATAACTATTAATTATTATCATTTATTTATTATATATATTCTTTAATAATCAATAATTATATTATTAATTATTAATATAAGAGAATATCTTCCCAATGTTGTCCAAACATCAACACTCCCTCTCAATGAGGAAGACATTCTGCATAATGCCAAGATTGTCTCTAAAGTATACAAACTTTTCCCTAGACTCATGACACTTGTCTGTTAGTCTTTAGAGATGTCTCTCTCCTACTTGAACCAAGGAGAACTCCTTATGCAACTCTCCCTCTGATCCATTTGACTCTCTGAGATCAAGCTCACCCTGGGTCTGCATGTGATAACATCTATAATATTGAGTCTTTATCATTCCTTGTCAAATCACCATGACTAGGACAAATACTACACCAAGGTCGTTCACAAAAGGTACACCCTATGAGTGAATGTTATCCTGATGCTAACTGATGCATGGAAATCACCTCAAGCACCTTGAGTCCATATTATTCCTTGTCATGATCAAGGAAGGATGACACCTAGGCCCATTTACCACAAGTGCACCTTTATGATAAATGTATCATATCTCCCTTGGTATGTAGCCTAATCTAAGAGAAGGTCCGCCCGATGCTGAAACATCAACACTCCCTCTTATCTAGGGAGGTATCTTTCCATGATGTCTTCATCTAGTTGTCCATTGACTACTTTGTAATCAACTAGTAGCACACAACTATTGTCTAATGACACACATTCACTGTCAGTGGTACACGACCACTGTAGTAGCACACAACTACTGTCCAGAGACACACAATCTCTACCAGTGGTACATAACCACCCTAGTAGCAAAAGGCATGTCACACATGGCACTCACATGTGGAATTATAGAGGGTAGTCTATAAGTCAACTCCCCATAGTGTGTGAAGTCAAGGTCAAGTCCCTTGACATGTCCCCATTGTTAATATTGTGGTTTCTTCGGGAGGTATGAGCCTCTATTGTGACCTATGACGAGATTAGAATATTTTGGAAGGAAGAAAAGAAATGAAGGAAACCCTAGACAAATTGTCGGTTGTAGAAATATATTTAAAATGAATTTATTAGTACCCAGAAAGAGAAGTTGGCCCTAGCAAAACTGCCCTGACTACTATAAATACAGGGCGCCAGATCTCATTATTCACATCTCAGCAGTTGCAGAGAGAACTGGATCTGCGCAGGTGTAGTAGCAGCTTGTGCACAAGTCTCTGGGAAGGTGTGCGCTAGCCTCTGGGTGGGATTATCTGATCAGCTTGGTTTCTATTCTTGC
>JASDQU010103620.1:141284-162462 GCA_032191745.1 Picea mariana
ATTCTCACGCAGAAAGTTGTGGATGTTGCTCCCAGACTTTCCAATAGAATTCTGGTCAGCTACCATCTTTGAAGCCATTGCCAATTATGTTTGTAATTATATTTTCTTCGACCCTGAATCTTTGAGGTGGTGCAACAATCGGACAACCTGGGTATTGGTGGAGTTCGACATTGATAAGGGGTTTCCTAAAACTATCGAAATTGTCATAGGAGATCATGTGATGAGCCAACCAGTTTATTATTGGAAGGAATCCTTTCGCTGTCATATTTGTGGTCAGCCTGGTCATTTGAAGGCAAACTGTACGTCTGAATTAAGGCCCGGACACTCTCAGGCGCTTCTCCTTCACGACCACCACTAGCTTGTTCAGACTCTTTTCTAGGTAAGATGATACTTTTCTACCCCAATTTATTTTCTAAATTATCTGTAGATGAAGTTGATTATTTACATGCCAATGAGGAGTGGGTACTTGAAATATTTGGTGATTTATGGGAAATCCTCATGAGGGAATTCAATGATCCAGAATGACGCCCTGCCCCTGCCCCCCCCACTGGGGTAGGACAAAACAAAATCCCCAACATCCCCTCCCTTTGATTAGTCCACTTCCCCTGAGGAACCGAGAAAAAATCTTCCTTCGGTGTCGGCAACTGGCCATCCCAATTCAAGCTCACTAGATCTTGCTCCTCCTTGTGAGTTACCTATTTCAAACCCTTTGTCTTTGCATGAAGGGTCTCCTAGTATTATCTGTGATCCCTCTGTTAATGAACCTTCTCCTCTGCAAGCTCCCCTCCCACTACAAAATACCAATATTGTTGAAATCCTCTCCCCCATGGCCCTTTCGGTCACCAATGCCTCCTCTTTGGACCCTCCTCCAAACCCCAAATCAAATGTCACCCTTCGGAAGAAACCATGCCCTCGCCATCCCAAGAAGCCTCCTGGAGATATTGAAGGAGGTCTGACCCCTTACCACATGGCTCCCTCCATCTTCCCACATACACTTCAAAATCCCCTAGTTGATCTAACTGAGCTTCCATCGCCCTTGGCCCTTAGATCAGGCTCGCAAATTTCTGATGTTAACCCACGATTATTATCTCTTTTAATGTACGTGGGTTCGGAGGACCTACTAAGCTCGCCTCCCTAAAGTTATTAATGTATCAAACCTTTTCTAATGTTTTTTTTCTACAAGAAACTCTTATGGAGTCAGACAAGGCTAAGAGACTCTTTCTTAAGTGTCTCCCCTCATGGAATTGTGTGGCCATGGACCCTAATGGTAGATCGGGCGGCCTACTTATTGGATGGAATCCTTCCACAGCTGAGCTTTATGCATGTGGCACCTCTGCAAGTATCTTTCTAGAGGATAGATTCAAACATTCCACGGCAAAAGTAAATTTACTAAATTGCTATGCATCGTATAAGGAAAGGGAAATCTTCTGGAAACCAATCATTGATTTTGGTCTTCTTATAGAACAAGGCCTTATTGTAGGAGGCAATTTCAATTTTACTCTATCTTCCTGAGAGGTGTGGGGTAGCTCGAAAAGAGTTGATCCTTTGTCTGATTATTTTTCCAATATGCTACAGGATGCTCACCTGGTGGATTTACACCCTACCCATTTATCCCCGACGTGGCATAATGGCAGGACGAGAGAGGTGGGCATCTCCAAACGTTTGGACAGATTTCTTTTGGATGGGAACCTTATCACCAGCCAGTGTTTATTTAGGACCTAGACTATTAATTCCACAATTTCAGAACACAATCTGATTTGTATGCAGATAGACTTCTCCCAATGAAAGGACTATGCTCCATTCAAATTCAATAGTTCATGGATATCAAATCAGGATTTTAACTCACTAATAGAGTCAACATGGGATTCAATGGTACAATGGACAGACAATTCGGCATGTGCCCTGTTGTGTGAATTTTTTTTTTTTAAAGAAAACGGTGATTAAATGGAAGAAAAAGAAAAAACAACAGCTTCAATTGGAATTATCCCATATTGAAGCTAAACTGTCTGCGCTCTTTGAAAGTCGTCCATCACAAGTATTCAAGCAGGAGGAGCTTAACCATATGAGATCCCTCAAGACCAGGAAGGAAACTATTCTAGCTATTGAGGAATCAATGTGGAGGCTTAGGAGTCGAGCTCTCTAGCTGCAGAATGGGGATAAGAACACCAGTTTTTTCCATAAATATGCCACACAAAGGAGGAACCATAGTACAATATGGGAAATTTCCAATGATCATGGAAAGGTTTTATCCAGTGAATCAGAGATAAAGGAGTTTTCCTATAAATATTTTCAGGAACAATATAGTGCTCCTGAGATGGAAGACATGAGAAACCAGATACACATATTAAAAGATGTACCTAGAATGTTCTCTGATGTGGAGAGTGATGAAATAGGGAAACTGGTCTCCATTGAAGAAGTTGATTTTATTGTTAACAAAATGCCAAAAGAGAAGAGCCCAAGCCTGGATGGGTGGACTTAGGAGATCTTATGTTCCTTCTTTGGCATCATGGGAAAGGACCTTCTACAGGTCGTTGAGGAATCCAGAGTATCAGGTTTCATTTCAGGTGCACTCAATGCTACTTTTTTCCCTCTTATTCCAAAGGTGAGAAAACCTTCCTCTTTTAATGAGTTCAGGCCCATTGCCTTATGTAAATTTGCTTACAAAGTGATCTCCAAGATAATTGCAACTCACATTAAGGACAAGTTGGCCTCATGTATATCTCAAGAATAGTTTGGCTTTCTGAAGGATAGATTGATTTTTAATGTTGTAGGATTAGCCTAGGAGTGCTTCCACACAGTTAAAACTAAGAAACTAAGTTCTATCATCCTTATGTTGGATTTTAAAAAGGCATATGATAATGTTAGTTGGCAATTTTTGCGTTTACTGCTCATCAAGATAGGGCTTAAGTGGGAAGTATCTCAATGGATTACGACATTGTTACTAATTTTAGTATGGAAGTGTTGGTAAATGGATCTCCTACTTCATTTTTTAAAAGCCACCGAGGTTTGCGTCGGGTGTCCTCTTTCACCACTATTGTTCCTTCTTGTTATTGAATTCCTTAGTAGACAGATGAAAAAGGAAGTTGAAAATGGATATTTCAAAGGCATAAAGGTAGTTTTTGTGAATTTTATATCACATATGTTATTTGTTGATGATGTCCGCATCATGGGAGATTAAAATTATGAAGAATGGTCTTACTTTCACTCTCTATTAGGGAATTTTTGTAAAGCATCTGGTATGACCGTTAATTGTCACAAGTCCTGCTTCCTAGATCAGAACATTGACCCAGAGTTAGCATGTAAAATGAGGTCAGTTTTTAATATACAGTTTTTAAATTTTGAGTAAGTGATGAAGTATCTTGGATACTATCTCAAGGAAAATAATCATAGAGTCGCAGATTGGAACTGAATACTTCAAACAATTGAGAAGAGAATTGGATGTTGGTCATTTTGATGGCTATCCCTAGGAGGCAGACTTGTTTTAGCAAAAGAAGTTTTGCAGAGTATCCCTGTGTACTGGCTAAGTTTGGTCAAGATCCCTGCGACCATTATGCATAAAATCCAGTAATTAATTACAAATTTTATATGGAGGGGTGCTAGGAAAACAACCGGTTTTCACCTATTCAAATGGTAGAAGATTGCGCTACCAAAGGAGAGTGGAGATTGTGGTTTACGGAATATAAAGTGGTTTTTTCTTTCCTTGGCCGCAAAATCATGTTGGAAGGGGATCTTTGGTGATGGTCTATGGAGTAAAGTGCCAAGGAAAAAATACCTTAAAGGTATAGATTTGCCATCTTGGATCAAAAGGAATGATTTCAAACTTTTTGTTGCCTCAGTTTTCTGGAGGAATATTATGACAGCTATGCCAATTATTCTGTGGTGGATGGCCTGGACTGTGGGTTGCGGTAAACAAGTATCTCTAGGTATGGATGCCTTTGTTGGAGGGAATGACCATTGTTTTCTTTCACATCCCCTTATTTCCCATATTCATAATTTGAATATTTTTTCTTTAGCCCAAGCTTCTCTTCCAAATAATTCGGCATCCTTGACAGTTTGGATAGACTCTAAACAAATCAACCTTTCAGGCGAGCTAGCTCTGGAATGGGACGATTTGATCCTTTATATTCGATCTGATGGCATATATTTAAAGGACTCATGTGAAAAAATAGTATGGTCATGGAACCGGGCTTTGGGCATTGTCACTGTTAAGCAGGATTACCATTCCATTTTATACTCTAACTTAAAGGGTGAAAATCGATGGTGGTACAAATCAATTTGGCATGTTAATGTTGCAAGTAAGATCATGTATTTTATTTGGTTATGTGTGATGGAAAATATTCTTACTGGAGTCAATTACCAACATAGAGGAGGCATCGGGCCTTCAATATGCATCTTATGTCTCAATGGCAAAGACTCAACTGATCATCTCTTTACTCACCACATTGTTTCTAAATTAATTTGGAACGAGGTCCTTTCGCAATTGATGATTCATGATGAGTGGGGAGAAAATGGATCGGAAGATAATCTCCTTAAATGGTTCATTAAATATCCAAAGCTAAGACATATTCCATTCATGGTTATTTGGGGTATTTGGAAATACCAAAATAAGAGGTTATTCGAGAATTGGGCTAGACAAGATTCATCCATAGGAAAAAAAAATATTCTTTCTATCCAAGAATTTCACGATGAGACAAAACTTGACAGTTTGGATTATATCCTTAGTCCAGTTTATTTTGATGACTCACTAATTGGATTCTTTGATGGTGCAACTACAAAAAATAGGTGTGGTATTGGAATTTGTCTTAAATTGAGCAGTGACCACATATACCAAGCATATTTCGCTGGAGGAGAAGGGAATAATATGAAAGATGAAATCCAAGGATTATGGGGAATGTTACATATGGCTTCAATGCTTTCTTTGATCAATTTGATGGTTGTTCACGACTCCAAATCAACTATTGATTGGATAAAAGGTGAAACAAAACTAAATTTCTTATATCTTAGTCCCTGGCAAGAGAGGATTAGAAATATGCAAGACAAATTTGAAAGAATCAAATTCATGCATGTTCACAGAAACTTCAACATTGTTGTTGATCAACTCTCCAAACAAGCCTTGAACTACACTCCTAGGTGGTTTTTTATTGAGGAACTGGTCGAAGGAGGAGTAGCTCACGTAGACAGGCTCCCTATGTTTTAGTTTCCCTAAGTTTTAAGTTTCATGCGGTACTTTTGGTCATAGTATTTAGGCCTTGACTATGCTTTGAAGGTACTAATGTACATAATGGACTAGAAGGCAAAAACTCCTAATGTACTAATTTCTTTTTATGAGGAAGATTGTATTTAAGAACACATGGACTTTTCCTAAGTCTGTTTTGAGGAATATGGGGACAAAGAGCAATACAAACATACTATGTATTTTTGAAAGTTTCACTTGATTCTTAATAGAATAGAAGTGAGACTGCTTTTTCCACGTAAAAAAATTAATAATGTAAAATGAACTATTAAATATTAAATTATTTTTCATTTTTTTAATTAAAAAATAAAAAAACTATTTTAAAGAGGAGTGTGGTGGATTTTCTTTGTTAGATGAATTGACGACAACTCTTTCATGAGATTTGGAGGTGGTGTCAATCCTCTAAGTTGAAGCTACATGGAAACAATGCAGATAGCAGGCTTTTCGGTATAGATTTAAACATATCTATTGAGATTTTATGTACTAAATGTCTCAAATGAGAGCCTAATTTCAATGCCTCAAGCCATATTCTATGACTTAATGTTTAATTTCCCTCTTTCAACTTACATATTATTTTGATTTCATATCACTCTCAACTAAGACATATAAATGTCAACCAAAGATTAATATATACTATGTATACTCTTGTTTCATATCTTTTATATTATTTTTAATTTTTTTCATGATATCTTTATATTATTTTTAAATTACAAAACAAAAAGGTGTTTCAAAATATTTTCATATAACAATAAAAAGTATACTCATTTATCTATCCCTATTGTTACATATCCCTTATTTTTACGAACTACCCCTTTTTATACCCCCAATACCTATAGATCCCCCTTACCCTACATCCCCCAATATCTACAATATATTGACTCTATTTTTCATTATTTAAAAATCCCCTTTACAAATGAACGTAATAAGATATTGGTCAATAACATGTAGCGCCATGACTTAGTCACAAACAAAAGTGAGAAAAAAATAATAACAATATCAATATATAAAAAGATAAAATCAAAACATGCAAATTTCCATTTTCCCTTATTTTTTAATAAAAAAATTGGTTACTTTCTATATTTCATTATTTTTTGTAAATTAAATATTTATTCAATATATTCTCAAGGTGACAAGTTTAATATGAAAACATTTTTTCTCTAGAAACCATAAGAAAATACACTACTATTTATGACAATTGACATTTAGAGGAGTCAAGATACAAAATATAAATCTTGTTACTAAGATGTGTCGATATTTTCTATGTGAGATAATATTGTTACAATGATGAGTGTTCCATGTATAGAGAACATATGGTCATCATCCATGAAAAGATGTGTCCCAGGGATAATCAATAACTATTAATTATTATCATTTATTTATTATATATATTGTTTAATAATCAATAATTATATTATTAATTATTAATATAATAGAATATCTTCCCGATGTTGTCCAAACATCAACACTCCCTCTCAACGAGGGACACATTCTGGATCATGCCAAGATTGTCTCTAAAGTATACAAACTTTTCCCTAGACTCATGACACTTGTATGTTAGGCTTTAGGGATGTCTCTCTCCTACCTAAACTGAGGAGAACTCCTTGTGTAACTCTCCCTCTGAGCCATTTGACTCTATGAGATCAAGCTCACTCTGGGTCTGCATGTGATAGCATCTATAATCTTGAGTCTTTATCATTCCTTGACAAATCACCATGACTAGGAAAAATACTACACCAGGGTCGTTCACCACAGGTACACCCTGTGAGTGAATGTTAGCCTAATGCTAACTGATGCATGGAAATCACCTCAAGCACCTTGAGTCCATATTATTCCTTGTCATGATCAAGGAAGGACTACACTTGGGCCCATTTACCACAAGTGAACCTTTATGATAAATGTATCATATCTCCCTTGGTTTGTAGCCTAATCTAGGAGAAGGTCTGCCTGATACTGAAACATCAACACTCCCTTTTATCTAGGGAGGTATCTTTCCATGATGTCTTCATCTAGTTGTCCATTGACTACTTTGTAATCAACTAGTAGCACAAAACTATTGTCTAGTGACACACATTCACTGTCAGTGGTGCACAACCACTGTAGTAGCACACAACTACTATCCAGAGACACACAATCTCTGCCAGTGGTACATAACCACCCTAGTAGCAAAAGGTATGTCACACATGGCACTCACATGTGGAATTATAGAGGGTAGTCTATAAGTCAATGCCCCATAGTGTGTGAAGTCAAGATCAATTCCCTTGACATGTCCTCATGTGCTCTCCACAAGGGATGTGTCCTCATGTGCTCTCCACAAGGGACATTGGGATATAAGCCCAAACCCACTGTCAGATAAGTTTCCCACTTATCCCTTCTCAGATAAGTGTCCTCACAGATCAACTCAACTCAATCATAGAGGATTACGATCTAGAGAATGTCTATCACACATGGCACTCCCACATGGACTTCTAGATGCTACTCCCTCTAGAAACACTAGGGTCAACTCTCCATAGTGTGTGACATCAAGGTCAAATCCCTTGACATGTCCTCATGTGCTCTCCACAAGGGACATTGGGATATAATCCCAAAACCACTTATCCCTTCTCAGATAAGTGTCCACACATATCAACTCAACTCAGTCACAGAGGAGTATGATCTAGAGAATGTCTCAGGAAGTTGCAAACATGAACACTACCTCTCAGTGAGGGAGGAATTCTCTGTCATTCCAATTCTGTCGCAAAAGTACTTGAACTTCGTCCTAGTTTGGTAAGAATATCAACAATCTACTCATCTGTAGGAAGGTATTGCACCAATATTTCCTTCCTCTGCACCATGTCTCAGATGTAATGGTACTTGATCTGAATGTGTTTGAATTTGTCATGAAACATTGGATTATATTAGAGTTTCACACAACTCTGGTTATCATAATGAATAATGTTGGAATCTAGCACATGTCTAAATAAATTGACAAGTATCTTGTGAATCCACACTGCTTCATAGACTTTCACACTCAATGCAATGTAATATGTTTATACGATGCTCAAATCCACAGAAGTATATTTCCTTCTACACCGAAAAACCATGGCAGATCCCAAAGTGAAGCAACACCCGTAGGTGCTCTTCCTGTCCATCGCACTCCCTTCCCAATCAGAGTTAGTATATTTGTTCAATCGCATGTCAATAATGTAAGTACATATCATACCATGTCCAACTGTGCCTTACAGGCATCTCAACACATGCTTCGCAACAATCTAGTATGTTTGTCTCAACTAACTCATAAACTGGATAAGTGCACTCACTGCATAGAAAATATCTAGTCTGGTGTTAACTAGATACATCAATGATCCGATAAGCTATATGTACAGGGTCGGATCAATATCGTCGAAATCAGAAGAAGGCATACTTAGTTTCTTCAGATTCTTCACCATTGATGTAGCCATGCACTTACATTTCATCATCCCAAACTTATTCAATATCTCAACTGTATACTTCCCCTGAATCAAGAAGATCTCATCCATTCTTTGCCACACTTCTAGTCCATAGAAGTAGTGCATCATACCAAGGTCCTTCATCTCAAACGCATAGGCCAACGCATACTTTCATTCATCAATAAGGCTCTTTGTACCGGTGAGAAATAAATCTTCAACGTAGAGGACCAAAATCAAAGACTTACCATTAACAATCTTGTAGTACAGTTTGGGATCAACAACACTTTTGTTGTAACCCAAACTCATCAGGTATCCACCAATCCTCTCATACCAAGTTTGAGGTGATTACTTGAGTCCATACAGGGTCTTCTTCAACTTGCAAACATGAGACTCCTTCTCATGTATCACAAAACCATCTGGTTTCTCGATGTATACTTCTTCCTCAATCTATCCATTGAGAAATTTTGTATTGACATCCATCTGATGTAGTCTTCAACCCATGGATGTTGCAAGGTAAATAATCGTCCAGATAGAAGTGTGTCAAGAAACAAGAGAAAATTTATCCTCATAATCTATTCCCTCCACTTGAGAGAATCCTTTAGCAACAATTAATGCTTTTTGCTTCTTGATGCTCCTATTAGTTGTGTGTTTGATATTATATATCCACTTGGAAGTCACTACAAAATTCCCCTCAGGTCTCAGAACAATATCCCACACATCATTATTCATGATGGACTGATACTCCTCCATCATGACATCTCTCCATACTGGATAACTAGTTGTCTCCTCATAACAAGAAGGCTCAGAATTAATGATTGTGGCTCATATATGTGACATAACATGAATATATATGAGGTATATTTCTCTCTCAGAAGGTAACATGAGGAGATACATGTCCTTCTAGCTCCTACAGATTATGACGAGACCATGCAGGTCTCTTCCGAACTACTACAATATCTTTGGGAACATTAACTAGAGCTACAGGATCAACGAGATCAATTGGATCAATAGGCTCAACTGACTCCCTCTGAAATGCTGGAGGGTGAGGGGGAGAAGGCACCATCTCTCCCTGTCTCTCACTATCAATCTCCATATGATATCCTCTAGATCTCATGGAGGATACCTCTGCCTCAAAGGTAACATATCTTCTCACCTCAATCTGTTTCTGACCAGGGATGTAGATCTTGTATGCCTTCGAAGACTCATTGTACCCCACAAATGTACCATTTATGCCTGAAGGGTCTATCTTGGTCCTTTTCTCCTTGGGTACATGAATGTATACTGGACACCTAAATATCCTGAAGTGTCCAACATCGGGCTTCACTCATGAATTGTGTCCATACTAGACATCTTGTGTTTCCCTCCTAGAACACATGTCGAACACATGTATAAGACATATCGAGGTTCCCTCATGGAACCAATCTCTTCTATAGGACACATTGAGGTTTCCTCATGGAGCCAATGTCCCCCAAGACATATCAAGGTTTCCTCGTGAACACAATGTCTTGGTTCCTTCATCTGACCATATGAGGCATGCCAATATGAAGTCCACATTCTTCCATACTAGACCACATAGGACCCTCTGGGAAGAATGTCTCACACTTCTACCTCAAACGTCTCTTTTCAACAAATCACATATTTATGGGTGCCCTTCCCTTGCTTCCTAATGCAATGGAGTGTAACCAAACTCATCATTTAGCTTGACATTGACACCATTGGAGATTAAAACTTGGGCAATATTGACCCGCCCTTTACTCACAGTGTAATGCAAAATTGTGTGCTCACCATAGTTTACCACATAAAAATATGCACATGTCTGTAGTAATGCTTCCAAAAAATTAGCATGCCCACTGCTCATAGCAGAATGGAGTGAAGTCAATCCTTCATTGTTGTTACAATGGACAGTTTTCGTTTCTTGTCCTCCCCGTGCTGCAAGCTCGCGATGAGTGTGTTTACACGGTAAACAACCATTGGGAACCCTACACACTTCCCGGGGAGTCAAACTCGTGAATTACATCTCTTGAACACGGGCTTTGGCTAGATAGCGACAAGTCTC
Source organism: Picea mariana (assembly GCA_032191745.1). Taxonomy (NCBI): domain Eukaryota; kingdom Viridiplantae; phylum Streptophyta; class Pinopsida; order Pinales; family Pinaceae; genus Picea; species Picea mariana. The sequence continues at coordinate 151,999 of JASDQU010103620.1, forward strand.
TCCAAATCTCATATCCATCTCTCCTAGGATAATAGGAATTTAGAAATTTCAAATATAATTTGCGTTCGATCGATCCAGGGGAACTACAAATTACATGCACTCATAAATTACAAATATGGTTTATGTTTGATTGACCTAGAGTAACTACAAATGGAGTTCACCTTCAACTGGATGCTCTTGATAGCCAGTCAGAAATTAAAAATATAGTTTGTGTGCCATCGAGCCAGCAAAACTAGTAAAATTATATTGAGTCAACTGAATTACTAGAAAAGTTCTCTTTCTATTACATGATCATGATAAGAACTCATAATAAAAAATATGGCTTCTGATTGAACCACGGGAAAATAGGCATTTAATGCACCATGATGGAGTAGTAGCATTAAGTTTAAGGCTAGCTACAATGACCCATCGTACAATGATTAACCACCTCTTCAACCATGTTTTTCACCAACGCAACTTCATATCCATTCATATCTTTTTGTAGTGTAATATTGTTGTCTACCAATATCTTTCAATATCAGATGTGTGCTAAAAATGGCACTTGTGGTCTTATAATGGCCATGGGAAATATATTCGTATATCTTTAATCCTTTTAGCGGAATTTATATGTACTGACAACTTAAAACTGTTTAATAGATGTGTAATCTCATATTAATCTCTACAGTCTGATGTTTGTATCTCATGTTGAGGGTTGTACATTACCCACTAGGAAATATATAGTCTTCTTTGGGCTCTCTCGTGAGGGATTCAAGTCCAATCCCTCTCTGATACCATGTTGATTTTTTTTGTGTGAGATAATGTTATTACAATGATGACTATTCCATATATAGAGAACATATGGTGACCATCCATGAAAGGATTGTGTCCTTTGGATAATCAATAACTATTTATTATTATCATTTACTTATTATATATATTCTTTAATAATCAATAATTATATTATTAATTATTAATCTAAGAGAATGTCTTCNGATTTGTCAAACTCATTTGAGCACATTTCTATTAAGTGCATGCATAAACTAGGTGAGTCTTCACAATGAACCACTTAGGTGTCTTCTAAGTAATCCATTTCCAATTGGCACAACAAACTATAGATGAACCTTTTAGATCACATAATTGATGGGAAAATTCGTGATTTTTTGAACCTTTTAGATCATATCATTGATGGGAAAATTGGTGATTTTTTCAACACCGTGTTTGAGAAAATATTTATCCCTTAATTTCCAAGTTGATACGTGTTAAACAAATATGATATATTTTTTTAACCAAACATGTACTAACTTAGTTTTACAATACAGGGATGACATAAGATATATTTCACATTTACATAATAATTCAAGTGATGTCCTTATTGATGAAAAATTATTTTAATATATGGATTCAACTAGTATTTAAAAATATGGTGATAAGATTGTTAACTAGACAATTGGATGTGAATAACAAGTTCAATTTAAAACAAAAAAAATATAGTAGCGGCACAAGGTCAAGTCCTTTATGGTTTGTTGAAGATAAAAAAATATGAGTTCCAAGTAAAATATTGGGTGTTAAATATATTAAACGCATAAAGTCACCAAAAATATACTAGAAAATATAGCCAAGTCATTTACTACATTTGGAACTTGGCACAAACATATGATATCAAAGTCTCTCATAGAGAGGGTATTTATTAGAGGCAATTGTTTCTTAATTAGTTTTTTTTTTGTAATTTTTAAAAATATATTTATTAATTAGATAAAAATTTACTTATTGTTTTTTATAGACATGGTCAAATTGATAATATTTGCCCAAATTTACAAGTTCTAATAGTTAATTATATGTTCTTTTTATTGAATATTCCTTTATATATCTATATGTATGATTATTCAAACTAAAATAGTCGTCTAGAATATTATACATAAGTACAATGTTTGAATACTTAAAAATCACCTTTCTCATAGACTAATAACTTCAGTAGTTGTTGTTTCTTGTGAAGCATTGAAAAGTCAATTAGTGACAAAAACATTGAAATTATTATGAATTTATAAAATAACTCTCAAATGTATAACACATTAATGGCTTGTCTAGACAAAAATGGTGAACTTTCTTATTGGGTTTTTATTTCTAGAGTATCCCTATTGAGATCAACTTATAGAAAGTGTTCAAGAGGTTTTGGGAATCAAACTCTTGTGTTCTACCGATTGAGAATTATGCCATATGAAAAGGAGTATCTCAAGGAAAGTATCAAACTCGTTCAAAACATATATTAGAGACCACTCAAGACAAGTTGTTTAAAGCATTTAAGAAAACTAATCATAGTTTTCAAATTGAAATTAACTTATCACAGGTAATTGATAAGGCTCTGACTCAAACCCATAAATTCTAATTATAGTGAAATTCTTGAAAAGGAACCAATCATCTACTCCCAGAGTAGGGTGTAACTGTAACTTTTTTGCTAATAGGACAAAGGCATTATAGGAGATTTATGTCCCATGAGAAATTCATATGTATTAAATATAAATTTATTGACAAACTGTAGAAACCCATCTTCTATTTCTGAAATTGTTAAAACATAAATCCATTTTGTGACAGGGAATTCATTTCCAGCTCTGTCTTTATTTCAATCAGAGACCTTTATTTCATTAAATTCATACTGAAAAAATAACACTATAAAGGAAATATAATATTGATATATAAATTAATTCAAACCTTCAAATGATGCTAATTGAAAATGAATAGCATGAGCAAGGAAGCTTGCATAGTCAAATTTGGACCCTTTTTCATTATATGTAATCTCATCCAAAATAACCAAAGTGACCTCATCAATTAAGGTGTCATCAAGATATCCAAGGATAGAAGGTATGATTGACACCATAAGTCGGGCTATGGGAGAATATACTTATGTCTTTATCGGAAATTCATTGAAAGTGAATGAAGGATCAATGGTAAACTTTCATATATATATGTATTCATTTTTTCCGTTGACCAACCTTCAACCGTTTTTAACAAGTCAATCTCTAAAATAGGAGAATCACCCAAATGTAAGTTTAGCATTTTAGCTATATTTTCAGGGGATATCAAAAAAATATGCATCAAGCCATTGGACGAATCAATATAATGAGTATCCACATTATAGAGTTTTGTGAAAGTCTGGACAAGGTTGAGGTCACTATAAACTCGAGGGACGAGAGTTTCAACGAGACTACTTTTATAACGCCAAGAGTTCTCAGAGTGTTCTATATGCCCCTGGTTAATAAATGTTTTGACTTTAATAGAAGATTTAGGGCTCACTGTAGTATCATAAACATCAGAAAAAACGTCACTAATGACTTGGATATCGTCTCCTAGTAATTTCTATGAAATATCTTTTTCTTTCTAGATGACATAATATTCTTTCCTTTACTATATAAGATTTAAAATAAAAAAACACAAATGGGTTTTGGTTTATTACCTTTCCTTGGTAAAGGAGAGCATGAAATTGAAATAGTAGCAGAGCTCCTCTCACAGACTCTTACAAGTGAATAATAACCTAATATACCACCTTTTACGTAATTAGTATAGTTTTAACAATCAACACATGTGGAATTAATGTAATTAAAGGCGGGAACATGTGATCTTTCAATCAATGATTTTCAATATGACATAAAAAGTAAGAGGAATCCACATGTCATTGACTAATTTGTTTGGACATTTCAAAATCCTTTAAATTTTGTACAAGCTAAATCTGGAAAATATCTATCACTATTAAATACATTTTTCAGGTGTGTAAGTACTCGTTAACTAGTGATTAAGTTGAGTCCCAAATTTAACCAGGGTCATTAATCTTGTCGGTGTTAGAACCTATAGATATTTTGGGTACTGAATGATTTATTAAATAGTGAGTAACTTCATTATGAAAATGATTAGGAAAAAAAATATTATTAATTTAAGACCATTAGATATTTCAGGTATAAAATATGTGATTGTCATTATTGTAACTTGATACAGGAGATTCAATCCTGATCTTCCTCTTGTATTTTGATGGATGTCTAGATATAGGTTCAATCAATCCATGGAATTGACATTTAAAATTAATAATTCAAAAGGATGAATTCATGAACCAAACTAAGAAATTTTTGGAGAAAAACTTACATCCTTTCCTAAAGGAATGCACATCATATTTAGTTACAACAATCACCTTTGTGGGAAACTTACTGTGAGAAACATGTCGCAGGCGATTCTACAATTTTTTGGCCAGAACCCACTTGGGAAAAAATTATTTATGCCCTCAAGGAGAAATACTACCCTGTTGGAAACTACGATGACCAATACACGATGTGGACAACTTTGCATCGGGAGAGAGACTAGACAGTGTTGGAGTACACTAACATATTCCATACCTTGCACACAGATTTAGGTATTAAAGAATCCATGCGACACCTAGTATTGAAGTACCACAATGGACTACATAGGTACATCCAAACAAATATGGATTTTTTGGAAATCTCCTCACTGTGAGTCGCTTACCAATGTGTTGTCAATATTGAGAAACATTTCAAGAAAAAGAATAAGTGGGATTTATGTTCTGCAAACCCATCACAACAAAAGCATGGTAAATGTGGCCTTAAATCCTAAAGAAAAAGGCATAGCAAGGATTATTAGTGCCACGATAATCAGTTTAATCTAGAAGAAAACATGGGTAATGGGAGGTTGAAGAAGGATACTGGAAAGTGGTGTGAGTTCCAGAAAATAACTTGAGACAACACTGATGAATGTCACTCCAAACAGTCATTGTTGGCTGATATGAAAGCCTCATAGTCAAATGTTGACTTAGACTTTGATTCAGAACCATATAAGAGAAAACAAATCATTGACATAGAACCTAGTGTCACCATCACTACAAAAAAAAAATGTTCACATGAACCATATGAGACTAAATAAGGGAAGTTCATCTTCCACTCATAGATGTAGGTGAAGGAGAGCCCTCTCCATTTCATTATTGACAATGATATCTAGAAGAATCTAATATCATCATATTTTTTCAAGGGGTTGAACCTAACAACCATGCCACATCCTCATCCATACATCATTGGTTGGATCAACTAGGGATGATACATTTTCTTCAACCAACAATGCCACCTACACTATGACATCAAAACATTCAAGGATGAGGTATTATGCGATGTTTCCACCCTTGAATTTTGTGATGTTGTTTTAGGACAACCATATATATGGAAGCATCATTTTGTTTATGAATCTAGGATTTGTAGTGAGATTATTAATTTTGGAGGTAAAATCTACAAGGTACTTGAGGCAATCTCAAATACTATGATCTCTTTGATCTCCATGAAGCAGCGCACAAAGGTGGTCTCTCATGCTGAGCGATTTTTCCTCTTTATGCTCCAATTGGAAGGTGAATGAAAGGTCACTCCAATTTCCAAAACCTATGAACGAGGTCTCTATACACATTAGCAGTAGGTGGACAAGATTGTAGAAGAGCATAAAGACATATGTTCCTCACCTACTTGGGTGCCTTTGCACTATTAGGTAAAGAACTCAATTGATTTGACATAAGTTGCTCCTTTTCCTAACAAACCTGTACACATGTGTTATGTTATGGAGAATGAAAAAATCAAATGCTAGATTCAAGAACTAATTATGAAGGGCTAGAATAGACCAAGCTCCTCACCTTGAGGGAGCCCAATTATTCTGGTATAGAAGAAGGATGGGGCATGGAGAATTTTTATTGACTACAGAGACTTGAAAAAAATATCAGTCAAGGACTAGTACCCAATCCCCCAGATTGATGATCTTGTTGATGAGCTCAAGGGAACCAAATTTTTTAGTATGATTGATCTGAAGTCATGCTACCACTAGGTGTTGATTGGGAAAAATGATCTATGGAATACAACCTTCAAGTCTAAAGAAGTTATATTTGAGTGGTTGGTCATTCCTTTTGGATTAAATAATTTCCCAGCCACATTCATGCGGATTATGGATGCTATATTGTGGCCATTCACAAAATCCATTGGGGTCATATATCTGGACAACATCCTCATCTTTAGAAAAACCTAGGAGGAACATCTAAAGAAAATTTAATAGGTCTTGGGAACCATGCAATAACAAAATCTATATGAGAATTTGGAGCAATGTTCCTTCAACATGCATATAATCCAATATTTGGGATACATCATGGATGAGTAGGGTGTGTATGTGGATCCAAACAAGATCGAAATCGTCCATGATTGGTGAGCCCTGAAGATAATAACCAAGCTCCGTGGCTTCTTTTGCCCTTGCCAACTTCTACCATGGTTTTATATTGGGGTTTTGTCATATCACTTGGACCCTAAGCTAGGTGACCAAGGGTGGAGTGAAGGCCAATTTTTTTGGGGCCATGTCCCAACAAAACAAGTTCGAGGATTTAAAATTCTTCATCTGCTTAAAACCAGTCCTTATTATTTTAGACCTACAACATCCAGTTGAGATTGAGATAGATTCCTCATATTATGTTATTAGTGTAGTCCTCACTCAACATGGGGATTCGGTGGAATATCATAGTGAAACAATATCTGATTTTGTTCATAGATATCCCACCTATGATGAAAATATGTGATACATTACACAGACATGTCGAAAGTGAAAACATTACATTCTTGGGAAGGAAATGATCATCCACACTAATCATAGGAATATTCATTCATGCAAACATAGGGAAAGTTATAGAATGACCACCATCGGAAGGGGTCCAAGTACCTACAACAATTCCACTTGACCATTAAGTACAATAAGGGAAAAACCAACCATGTTGCAACATGTTGCAGTCAATCTCCCATTTTGGTGCCAACCATATTTCTTAACTCCTTTGGGCATGAGACGTCTGGGTGGCCAGAATTATACAATAGTGACTCTCAATTTATTGTTACCTATTAGACATTGAGCACAGAAAAATTAGTTCCATACTTACATCTGTAGGATAGAATGATATTCCATTTGATACATCTATATGTTCCTTCAAGTGAGTGTAAAAAGATGATTTTGGAAGATAATTACAATCAATCGAAAGGATACTTTGTTATGGAAAAAATAGTGGCATTAATGGAAAAACAAATTATTGGTCCAAGATTCGACAAGATTTCCACAAGTACATCAAATATTGTAATTGTTGTGCCATTTCCAAACCCGCCATCAAGAAACTGGGGCTATACGCCCCTCTACCTACTCCAGATATGCCTTGTGAGTCCATCTCCATGGATTACATTTTTGTTCTTATTTAAAGAAAGCACGGGAATGATTTTGTCTTCATGGTAGTTGATCAATTCTCTAAGATGGAAATATTGGCACCATGCAAGAAGAGCGTCATAGTCAAGGCCATTGCTAATATATTCTTTGAACGTGTTTGGGTTCATTATGGGTTCCCACATACCATTATTTCAGATCGTGATAGTAAGTTCTTGAGTACTTTTTGGTCCATCCTATGTCTATGATGGAAACCAAGCTAACCAAATCCACTACATTCAACCCACAGATTGATGGAAAAACATAAGTAGTCCACAAGATGATTGTCCATATCCCGAGGATGTAAAATTCCAAACATCCACGTACATGGGATGAGATCATTCCTTATGCTCAACATAGGTACAACAGATCCCTCCACATCTCTATTGGCCTGTTGGCAGCCAATTCAATTTTTTTTAAATTGCCCTAAAAACTGCCTACACCAATTTGTCTTCTAACGACAAATTATCGTCGCATTTTGCAACTAGACATTTGTTTTATTTTTGCGACAATTACAATTTGATTTCGATTCAGTTTTCACAACCGAAGGTGTGAAAACCCATCTTTCGTTGTTTGGACTGTCGTAGTCTTTTATTAATTCTCTGAAAGACACTTTACCATTGGTTTATCACATGACTGCAAAGGTTCTTTCAAACTATGTCCATTTCATTTTAATTACGCAAGTCAATTTATAAGCCATTAGGCATGAAAATTTATTGATTACATTTGGTCCTATAAGGATTATAATTGGTTTTGGTTTTATGTGCTTATTGCTATGAGCTCTTGACTTGTTGTATATGAGACCTTTTGTTATGTTTTAATAAACTTTGAAACATTGACTATGCAACAAGCGCATTGGTAATGTTATGAGTTTGATTTAACATGGAATGGCAATAGTTTAAGTTTTACAAAGGCGCATTGGTTAATCTTTCAGATTTCAATTTTATGGTTTGAATCGTTTCTTGGCGCATTGTTTTATTGGCTTGATTTTACATTGAACGACCATAGTTTCAAACTATACACTGGAATATTGATATGATTGTCCACCGTTTAAACTTTGGGTTGGCCGAATTATGTTGAATGTGGTTATGATTGATTGAACAGGGTTGGTACTATGCCATTAATGTTTTGCATGGCGGTGGTGATCCCGCCACCTTTGCACGCATACCATTAATCCCTGCCTCTTTGAGTGCTGCAGCTGTTAGCCGTAACCATTTTCGACCCTGTGTATCGTTTTTGTTCAAACCCTACCATGCTCAGAAGCTATGGCTCCAGTTGTGAGGGCCGAGCCCAACGGGTGCCAAGCACTGCTGATGTTTGATGGCGCCTATAGCGACCTGGAAAAGTATGGATGGCTCCAGTTCATAAGGAAGTTTGATGGGTATAACCTTGCTGTGGCCCGACAATTTGCGTTGTCATTCGATGGCTGTCGAGCCAAAGTAGGTGATGTGCAACTTGAAATCAATGAGCAGTTTCTTAGCTCGGCGACTAGTCTGTCTGTTACGGGACAGAAGTGGTCAAAAAGTTACAAGGTGGATAATGTCCCATGGACATTGTTATTTCAGTCTCGAACAGTGAACTCCTGTGACAGAGGCTTACCTGCTAAAATGTTAAAACCTCGCTGGTATGATCTCCTAATGGTAATCAAGAAATTTATTACTTGCGAGGGAAGGTACGGGTTTGCTTTTCTGTTTCACCTTCGTTTATTGATGGTTTTTATGGATTTCAAACTTAGTATGCCCCACTACCTACACAGAAGTTTGTTCAAGATGGCCAAGCGGTACAAACGCAGCCAGGCCGATACCAGCCTCTTCCATGTGGGATTGATTAAAATATGTATGGTATACGAGTTGGGATTACATCAGGACTGTTGGAGAGATTTTCTCATTCGTAATGGCTTTGAAGAGTTCAACCCACCATAGGTTGATAATCCTATGGTGACCGAGAGTAAGCCTACCCCTGTGCCCTACAGTGTTTTTCTACCCAAACCTCTACCCGATCCCCCTGCGAGCCTGCCCATGTCTGTCACCAAACAGGTCGAAATTGCTAAGCCTACAGTCAATCGGTCTAAAGCTAAAGCTAATGCTAATGCCAAAGGCAAGAAAAACTCTCTCTTAATCTCTCGCATGGCGAGAAATAGGCCTAAACCCCCTGCCAACGCTGACCCTATCGTGGTTAGCGAAGACTCTGATTCTGAAATCGAACGATTTCTCGCCGACAAGTATCCTTACTCAGAGGGTTTATGTGACAAGCCTGCATATGAATTTGTCAAGAATTTACCACCTTGTCTTAGGGATAATCCTAAGTTTCCTGGCATTGAACTACCTCAAGGAATGCTCGGTGAATCATCAAAAAACCCTGGTACCCCTTGCAATCAGTGTGGGTTATGGTTGGAGAGATATTACACTGATGTACCGATGTTGCAAACCAGAATCCGGGATTTAGAAAATCATGTGGCTAAGCTCACTGGTAATGAAGCGAAGGTGCAACCCTCCGACAAGAAGAAACGAACCATTGGTTCAATTTTGTTCAAGAATGTCGAGTCAGCCACGACTATTGTCAATTTGAAACTGGCATAATCTCAACATTCTAGCTGGTATAACCCTCGTTCATTTATATGGCACATTCATAAACTTTGTGTACGTTATCAACCTGCTCGGTTACATAAACATGCACTGCTGTATATGATTTGATTTGTTAAATTGAATTTTGTTTATAGTTTGAGTTGGATTTGGTTTTGATTCTAGTGATCATATTCTGGATTTGTTTGATTTAAATTAGTTACGATTGAAGGCTCTGTTGTATCTATTATAGGAAAATTGTTTTGCATTTCAACGTTTTAAACACAATCTATATGGTAATTCGAATTGGTTATGACACACCTACAGTGGTTATCTGCTACTTGCATGTAACTTTGACCAGCCTGGATATGATTTAGATTTTGTTTAGAAAAGGGGTTTTGTTTTATATTGAGAATTGATGCAAATCGTAACAATAACCCGACTTCTAGCCAGTCAATTTGTAAGGCAAATCGACCTTGTTCTGTTGTGAAATGGAATGACAGTGTATTTTTAGTCACGAATGAATTTGTTAAGAACCAAACATCAATATAGCATATAAAAACCTCAGGAAAAGTACTCAACACCTTGAAAAAGAGATAGTTTCAGATAATAAGCCTCTTCGAGGGGGCAACCTCCTTTTACCCCACTTAAATGTTCAAGTACAAGATGATTC
>JASDQU010103620.1:167647-188067 GCA_032191745.1 Picea mariana
GGGGCCCTAGACATATCTAGGGTCTTCAATCTCTTGGTCCCAAACCAAGAACCCAATGCCCCAGGCATGGGTACCCTGGATCCAGTCCAGGGGCCCTAGAGATATCTAGGGACTTCAAATTCTTGGTCCCAGACCAAGACTCCCATGCCCCAAGCATGGTTACCCTAGATCCAGTCCAGGGGCCCTATACATATCTAGGGTCTTCAAATGCTTGGTCCCAGACCAAGACTCCCATGCCCCAGGCATGGTTACCCTGGACCCAGTCCAGGGGCCCTAGACATTTGTCTAGGGTCTTTATCAATTTGGTCCCAGACCACATACCTCAGGAGTGCACTGGGGGCCCTAGATCTTGTCTAGGGTCTTAGCCATCCTCCAAGAGAATGGCTCTCACTGCTGCATGTAAATTTAACAGGAGGTGGTGTCAATCCTCTAAGTTGAAGCTACATGGAAACAATGCAAACATCAGGCTTTTCAGTATAGATTTAAGTATATCTATTGAGATTTTATGTGCTAAATGTCTCAATTGAGAGCCTAATTTCAATGCCTCAAGCCATATTCTATGACTTAATGTTTAATTTCCCTCTTTCAACTTACATATTATTTTGATTTCATATCACTCTCAACTAAGACATATAAATGTCAACCAAATATTAATATATACTATGTATACTCTTGTTTCATATCTTTTATATTATTTTTAATTTTTTTCATGATATCTTTATATTATTTTTAAATTACAAAACAAAAAGGTGTTTCAAAATATTTTCATATAACAATAAAAAGTATACTCATTTACCTATCCCTATTTTTACCTATCCCTTATTTTTACGAAATACCTCTTTTTATACCTCCAGTACCTATAGATCCCCCTTACCCTACATCTCCCAATATCTACAATATATTGACTCTATTTTTCATTATTTAAAAATCCTCTTTACAAATGAACGTAATAAGATTTTGGTCAATAAGGTGTAGCGCCATGACTTAGTCACAAACAAAAGTGAGAAAAAAATAATAACAATATCAATCTATAAAAAGATAAAATCAAAACATGCAAATTTCCATTTTCCCTTATTTTTTAATAAAAAAATTGGTTACTTTCTATATTTCATTATTTTTGTAAATTAAATATTTATTCAATATATTCTCAAGGTTACAAGTTTAATATGAAAACATTTTTTTTTTCTCTAGAAACCATATGAAAATACACTACTATTTATGACAATTGACATTTAGAGGAGTCAAGATAGAAAATATAATCCTTGTTACTAAGATGTGTTGATACTTTCTATGTGAGATAATATTGTTACAATGATGAGTGTTCCATGTATAGAGAACATATGGTCATCAACCATGAAAGGATGTGTCCCATGGATAATCAATAGCTATTAATTATTATCATTTATTTATTATATATATTCTTTAATAATCAATAATTATATTATTAATTATTAATATAAGAGAATATCTTCCCGATGTTGTCCAAAAATCAACACTCCCTCTCAACGAGGGAGACATTCTGCATAATGCCAATATTGTCTCTAAAGTATACAAACTTTTCCCTAGACTCATGACACTTGTCTGTTAGTCTTTAGAGATGTCTCTCTCGTACCTGAACCGAGGAGAACTTCTTATGCAACTCTCCCTCTCTCTGAGATCAAGCTCACTCTAGGTCTGCATGTGATAGAATCTATAATCTTGATTCTTTATCATTCCTTGTCAAATCACCATGACTAGGACAAATACTACACCAAGGTTGTTCACCACAGGTACACCCTGTGAGTGAATGTTATCCTGATGCTAACTAATGCATGGAAATCACCTCAAGCACCTTTAGTCCATATTATTTCTTGTCATGATCAAGGAAGGACTACACCTGGGCCCATTTACCACAAGTTCACCTTTATGATAAATGTATCATATCTCCCTTGGTATGTAGCCTAATCTAGGAGAAGGTTCGCCCGATGCTGAAACATCAACACTCCCTCTTATCTAGGGAGGTATCTTTCCATGATGTCTTCATCTAGTTGTCCATTGACTACTTTGTAATCAACTAGTAGCACAAAACTATTGTCTAATGACACACATTCACTGTCAGTGGTACACAACCATTGTAGTAGCACACAACTACTATCCAGAGACACACAATCTCTGCCAGTGGTAAATAACCACCCTAGTAGCAAAAGGTATGTCACACGTGGCACTCACATGTGGAATTATAGAGGGTAGTCTATAAGTCAACTCCCCATAGTGTGTGAATTCAAGGTCAAGTCCCTTGACATGTCCTCATGTGCTCTCCACAAGGGATGTGTCCTCATGTGCTCTCCACAAAATACATTGGGATATAAGCCCAAACCCACTCTAAGATAAGTTTCCCACTTATCCCTTCTCAGATAAAAGTCCTCACATATCAAATCAACTCAGTCATAGAGGATTACGATCTAGAGAATGTCTGTCACACATGGCACTCCCATGTGGACTTCTAGAGGCTACTCCCTCTAGAAACACTAAGGTCAACTCTCCATAGTGTGTGACATCAAGGTCAAATCCTTTGACATATCCTCATGTTCTCTCCACAAGGGACATTGGGATATGATCCCAAAACCAGCTATCACTTCTCAGATAAGTGTCTGCACATATCAACTCAAATCAGTCACAGAGGAGTACGATCTAGAGAATGTCTCAGGAAGTTTCAAACATGAAAACTCCCTCTCAGTGAGGGAGGAATTCTCTATCATTCCAATTCTGTCACAAAAGTACTCGAACTTCATCCTAGTTTGGTAAGAATATCAACAACCTGCTCATCTATAGGAAGGTATTGCACCAGTATTTCCTTCCTCTGCACCATGTCTCAGATGTAATGGTACTTGATCTGAATGTGTTTCAATTTGTCATGAAATATTGGATTCTATTAGAGTTTCACACAGCTCGCATTGTCATAATGAATAATGATGGAATCCATCACATGTCCAAATAAATTGACAAGTAGCTTGCGAAGCCACACTACTTCGTATACTTCCACACTCAATGCAATGTAATATGTTTATATGATGCTCAAATCCACATAAGTATATTTCCTGCTACATCGAAAAACTATGGAAGATCCCAAAGTGAAGCAACACCCGTAGGTGCTCTTCCTATCCATCGCACTCCCTTCCCAATCAGAGTCAGTATATCCATTCAATCACATGTCAATATTGTAAGTACATATCATACCATGTCCAACTATGCCTTATAGGTATCTCAACACATGATTCACAACAATCTAGTATGTTTGTCTTAGATGACTCATAAATTGGATAAGTGCACTTACTGCATAGAAAATATCTAGTCTGGTGTTAACCAGATACATCAATGATCCAATAAGCTATATGTACAGGGTCAGATCAATATCTTCGGAATCATAAGAAGACACACTTAGTTTCTTCAGATTCATTACCATTGGTGTAGCCATGCACTTACAGTTCATCATCCCAAACTTATTCAATATCTAAACTATATACTTCCCCCGAATCAAGAACATATCATCTATTCTCTATCACACTTCTAGTGCCAAGAAGTAGTGCATCATACCAAGGTCCTTCATCTCAAAATCATAGGCCAATGCATACTTTCATTCATCAATAAGGCTCTTTGTACCAGTGAGGAATAAATCATCAACGTAGAGGACCAAAATTAGAGACTTACCATTAACAATATTGTAGTACAGGTTGGGGTCAACAACACTTTTGTTGAAACCCAAACTCATCAGGTATCCACCAATCCTCGCATACCAAGTTTGAGGTGCCTACTTGAGTCCATATAGGGTCTTCTTTAACCTGCACACATGAGACTCCTTCTCATGTATCACAAAACCATCTGGTTTCTCGATGTATATATCTTCCTCAATCTCTCCATTGAAAGATTTTGTATTCACATCCATCTGATGTAGTCTTCAACCCATGAATATTGCAAGGTAAATAATCGTCTAGATAGAAGTTTGTCAAGCGACAAGAGAAAATTTATCCTCATAATCTATTCCCTCCACTTGAGAGAATCCTTTATCAACAATTCCTATTTTTTTCTTCTTGATCCTCCTATCAGTTGTGTGTTTGATATTATATATCCACTTGGAAGTCACTACAAAATTCCCCTCAAGTCTCAGAACAATATCCCACACATCATTCTTCATGATGGACTGATACTCCTCCATCATGACATCTCTCCATATTGCTCAGAATTAATGACTATGGCTCATAGATGCGACATAACATGAATTTATATGAGGTATCTTTCTCTATCATAAGGTACCATGAGGAGATGCATGTCCTTCTGGCTCCTACAGATTCTGACGAGACCATGTGGGTCTCTTTCGAACTACTACAATATCTTTGGGAACATTAACTAGATTTATAGGATCGATGATATCAATTGGATCAATAGGCTCAACTGACTCCTTTTGAAATGATGGAGGGTGAGGGGGAGAAGGCACCATCTCTCCCTGTCTCTCACTATCAATATCCATGTGATGTCCTCTAGATCTCCTGAAGGCTACCTCTTCCTCATAGGTAACATATCTCCTCACCTCAATCTGTCTCTGACCAGGGATGTAGATCTGGTATGCCTTCGAAGACTCAGTGTACCCCACAAATGTACCATTTATGCCTGAAGGGTCTAGTTTGGTCCTTTTCTCCTTGGGTACATGAATGTATATTGGACACCTAAATATCCTGAAGTGTCCAACATTGGGCTTCACTCATGAACTGTGTCCATACTAGACATCTTTTGGTTCCCTCCTGGAACACATGTCGAACACATGTATAAAACATATCGAGGTTCCCTCATGGACCCAACCTCTTCTATAGGACATATCGGGGTTTCCTCATGGAGCTAATGTCCGCCAATACATATCGAGGTTTCCTTGTGAACACAATGTCTTGGTTCCTTCATCTGACCATCTGAGGCATGTCAATATGAAGTCCACATTCCTCCATACTAGACCACATAGGACCCTCTGGGAAGAATGTCTCACACTGCTATCTCAAACGTCTCTTTTCAAAAACTCGCATATTTATGGGTGCCCTTCCCTTGCTTCCTGATGCAATGGAGTGTAACCAAATTCGTCCTTTAGCTTGACATTGACACCATTGGAGATTAAAACTTGGGCAATATTAACCCTCCCTTTACTTACAGTGTAATGCAAAATTGTGTGCTCACCATAGTTTACCACATAAACATATGCACATGTCTGTAGTAATGCTTCCACAAAATTAGCATGCCCACTGCTCATAGAAGAATGGAGTGAAGTCAACCCTTCCTTGTTGTTACGATGGACTGTATGTGTTTCTTGTCCTCCTTGTGCTGCGAGCTTAGGATGAGTGTGCCTACGTAGTAAATAACCATTGGGAACCCTACACACTTCTCGTGAAGTCAAACTCGTGAATTACATATCTTGAACATGGGCTTTGGCCAGATAGAAACAAGTCTCTCCAAATATCATATCCATCTCTCCTAGGACAATAGGAATTTAGAAATTTCAAATATAATTTGCGTTCGAACAATCTAGGGGAACTACAAATAAAGTTCTCCTTCAATTAGATGCTCACTATAGGCACTCAGAAATTACAAATATGGTTTCTGTTTGATTTCCCTAGAGTAACTACAAATGGAGTTCGCCTTCAACTGGATGCTCTTGATAGCCAATCGAAAATTACAATTATAGTTTGCGTGCCATCGAGCCAACGAAACTAGTAAAATTATATCGAGCCAACTGAATTACTAGAAAAGTTCGCTTTCTATTACATGATCATGATAGGAACTCATAATAAAAAATATGGCTTGTGATTGAACCATAGGAAAATAGGCATTTAATGCACCACGATGGAGTAGTAGCATTAAGGTTAAGGCTAGATACAATGACCCGTCGTACAATGTTTAACGACCTCTTCAACCATGTTTTTCACTAGCACAACTTCATATCCATTTGTATCTTCTTGTAGTGTAATATTGTTGTCTACCAATATCTTTCAATATCAGACGTGTGCTAAAAATGGCACTCGTGGTCTTACAATGGCCATGGGAAAGATATTCGTATATCTTTAATCCTTTTAGCAGAAGTTATATGTACTGACAACTTAAAATTGTTTAATAGATGTGTAATATCATATTAATCTCTACAGTCTGATGTTTTTATCTCACATTGAGGGTTGTACATTACCCACTAGGAAATATATAATCTTCTTTGGGCCCTCTCGCGAGGGATTCAAGCCCAGTCCCTCTATGATACCATGTTGATATTTTCTGTGTGAGATAATGTTATTAGAATGATGAGTGTTTCATATATAGAGAACATATGGTGACCATCCATGAAAGGATGTGTCCCTTGGATAATCAATAACTATTTATTATTAACATTTACATATTATATATATTCTTTAATAATCAATAATTATATTATTAATTATTAATCTAAGAGAATGTCTTCTCAATGTTGTCCAAACACTAACAAGATGATAATAAACAAAAACAAAGAAACAAAATTTGCAATTGAGATAACTAAGCTATGAAAACATAACCACTAGATGGAGATGAACATGAAGATTTGTCAAACTCATTTGAGCACATTTCTATTAAGTACATGCATAAACTAGGTGAGTCTTCACAATGAACCACTTAGGTGTCTTCTAAGTAATCCATTTCCAATTGTCACAACAAACTATAGATGAACCCTTTAGATCATATCATTGATGGGAAAATTGGTGATTTTTTCAACACTGTGTTTGAGAAACTATTTATCCCTTAATTTCCAAGTTGATATGTGTTAAACAAACATGATATATATTTTTAACCAAACATGTACTAACTTAGTTTTACAATACAAGGATGACATAAGATATATTTCACATTTACATAATAATTCAAGTGATGTCCTTATTGATGAAAAAATATTTTAATATATGGATTCAACTAGTATTTAAAAATATGGTGATAAGATTGTTAACCACACAATTGCATGTGATTAACAAGTTCAATTAAAAAAAAACAAAAAAATAGTAGCGCCACAAGCTCAAATCCTTTATGGTTTGTTGAAGATAAAAAATATAAGAGTTACAAGTGAAATATTGGGTGTTAAATCTATTAAACGCATAAAGTCACCAAAAATATACTAGAAAATATAGCCAAGTCATTTACTACATTTGGAACTTGGCACAAACATATGATATCAAGGTCTCTCATAGAGATATTTATTAGAGGCAATTTTTTCTTAATTAGCTATTTTTTTAGCCATTTTAAAAAATATATTCACTAATTAGATAAAAATTCACCTATTTTTTTACATAGACATGATAAAATTGATAATATTTGTCCAAATTTACAAGTTCTAATAGTAAATTATATGTTTCTTTTTATTGAATATTCCTTTATATATCTACATGTATGATTATTCAAACTGAAATAGTCGCCTAGAATATTATACATAAGTACAATGTTTGAATACTTAAAAATCACCTTTCTCATAGACTAACAACTTCAATAGTTGTTGTTTCTTGTGAAGCATTGAAAAATCAATTAGTGACAAAAACATTGAAATTATTACAAATTTATAAAAAAACGCTCAAATGGTGAACTTTAATGGCTCGTCTAGACCAAAATGGTGAACTTTCTTATTGGGTTTTTATTTCTAGAGTATCCCTATTGAGATCAACTTATAGAAGGTGTTCAAGATGTTTTGGGAATCAAACTCTTGTGTTCAACTAATTGAGAATTATGCCATATGAAAATGAGTATCTCAAGGAAAGTATCAAACTCGTTCAAAACATATATTAGAGACCACTCAAGACAAGTTGTTTGAAGCATTTAAGAAAACAAATCCTAGTTTTCAAATTGAAATTAGCTTATCAGGTAACTGATAAGGCTTTCATTCAAACCCATAAATTCTAATTATAGTGAAATTCTTGAAAAGGAACCAATCATCTACTCCCAGAGTAGGGTGTAACTGTAACATTTTTTAATAGGACAAAGGCATTATAGGAGGTTCATGTTCCATGAGAAATTCATATGTATTAAATAGAAATTTATTGGCAAACAGTAGACACCCATCTTCTACTTCTGAAACTGTTAAAACATAAATCCATTTTGTGACAGGGAATTCATTTCCAGCTCTATCTTTCTTAATCAATAAGAAACCTTTATTTTCATTAAATTCATACTGAAAAAATAACACTAGAAAGAAAAGATAATATTGATATATAAATTAATTCAATCCTTCAAATGATGCTAATTGAAAATGAATAGCATGAGCAAGGAAGCTTGCATAGTCAAATTTGGACCCTTTTTCATTATATGTAATCTCATCCAAAATAACCAAAGTGACCTCATCAATTAAGGTGTCATCAAGATATCCAAGGAGAAAAGGTATGATTGACACCATAAGTCAGGCTATGGGAGAGCATACTTATGTCTTTATCAAAAATTCATTGAAAGTGAATGAAGGATCAATGGTAAACTTTCGTATATATGTATTCATTTTTTTTCCGTTGACCAACCTTCAACCTTTTTTAACAAGTCAAGCTCTAAAATAGGAGAATCACCCAAATGTAAGTTTAGCATTTTAGCTATATTTTCAGGGGATATCAAAAAACTATGCCTCAGGCCATTGGACAGATCAATATAATGAGTATCCACATTATAGAATTTTGTGAAAGTCTGGATAAGGTCGAGGTCACTATAAACTTGAGGGACGAGAGTTTCGAAGAGAGTAGTTTTATAAAGCCAAGAGTGCTCAGAGTGTTCTGTATGCCCCTGGTTAATAAACGTTTTGACTTGAATAAAAGAGTCAGGGCACATTTAAGTATCATAAACATCAGAAAAAACGTCACTAATGACTTGGATATCATCTCCTACTAATTTCTATGATTTTTTTTTTCTTTCTAGATGACATAATGTTCTTTCCTTTACTTTATAAGATTTAAAATAAAAAAAACACAAATGGGTTTTGATTTATTACCTTTCCTTGGTAAAGGAGAGCATGAAATTGAAATAGTAGCAGAGCTCCTCTCACAGACTCTTCCAAGTGAAGAATAACCTAATATACCACCTTTTACGTAATTATTATAGTTTTAACAATCAACACATGTGGAATTAATGTAATTAAAGGTGGGAACATGTGATCTTTCAATCAATGATTTTTAATATGACATAAAAAGTAAGTGGAATCCACATGTCCATGAATAATTTGTTTGGACATTTCAAAATCCTTTAAATTTTGTACAAGCTAAATCCTGAAAATATCTAGCACTGTTAGATTAAACTTTGCACAATCGTTACATTTTTCGGGTGTGTAAGTACTTGTTAACTAGTGATTAAGTTGAGTCCCAAATTTAACCAGGGTCGTTAATCTTAACGGTGTTAGAACCTTCATATATTTTGGGTACTGAATGATTTATTAAATAATGAGTAACTTCATTCTGAAAATGATTAGGAATCAAAAGTATTATTAATTTAAGACCGTTAGATATTTCAGGTATAAAATATGTGATTGTCGTTATTGTAACTTGATACATGAGAGTCAATCCTGATCGTCCTCTTGTATTTTGATGGATGTCTAGATCTAGGTTCAATCAATCCATGGAATTAAAATTAAAAATAAATAATTCAAAAGGATGAATTAATGAATCGAATTAAGAAATTTTTGGAGAAAAACTTACATCCTTCTCTAAAGGAATGCACATCATATTTAGTTACAATAATCACATTTGTGGGAAACTTACTATGAGAAACATGTTGTAGATGATTCTACAATTTTTCGGCCATAACCCACTTGGGAAAAAGTTATTTATTCCCTCAAGGAAAAATACTACCATGTTGGAAACTACAATGACCAATACATGATATTGACAACTTTGCATCAGGAGAGAGACTAGACAGTGTTGGAGTACATTAACATCTTCCATACCTTGCACACAAATTTAGGTATTAAAGAATCCATGCGACACTCCGTATTGAAGTACCACAATGGCCTACATAGGTACATCGAAACAAATATGGATTTTTTAGAAATCTCCTCACTGGGAGTCGCTTACCAATGTGCTGTTAGTATTGAGAAACATTTTGAGAAAAAGAATAAGTGGGATTTATGTTCCGCAAACCAATCACAACAAAAGCATGGTAAAGGTGGCCTTAAATCCTAGAGAAAAGGGCATAGCAAGGATTACCAGTTCCATGACAACCAGTTTAATCTAGAAGCAAACATGGGTAATGGGAAGTTAAAGAAGGATACTAGAAAGTGGTGTGAGTTCCAAAAAATACCTTGAGACAACACTGATGAATGTCACTCCAAACAGTCATTTTTGGCTGATATGAAAGCCTCATAGTAAAATGTTGACTCAGACTTTGATTCAGAACCATATAAGAGAAAACAAATCATTGACATAGAACCTAGTGTCACCATCACTACAACAAAAAATTGTCCACATGAACCATAGGAGACTAAATAAGGGAAGTTCATCTTCCACTCATAGATGTAGGTGAAGGAGAGCCCTCTCCATTTCATTGTTGACAACGATATCCAGAAGAACCTAATATCATCATATTTTGTCAAGGGGTTGAACCTAACAACCATGCCACATCCTCATCCATACATCATTGGTTGGCTCAACCATGGATGATATATTTTCTTCAAGAAACAATGCCACCTACACTATGATATCAAACCATTCAAGGATGAGGTATTATGTGATGTTTTCACCCTTGAATTTTGTGATGTTATTTTAGGAAAACCATATATATGGAAGCATCATGTTGTTTATGAATCTAGGATTTGTAGTGAGATTATTAATTTTGGAGGTAAAATCTACAAGGTACTCGAGGTAGTCTCAAATATTATGATCTCTTTGATCTCCATGAAGCAGTGCACAAATGTGGTCTCTCAGGCTGAGTGATTTTTCCTCTTTATGCTCCAGTCGGAAGGTGAATGAAAGGTCACTCCAATTTGCAAAACCTATGCACGAGGTTTCTATACACATTAGCAGTAGGTGTACAAGATAGTAGAAGAGCACAAAGACATATTTTCCTCACCTAATGGGGTGCCTTTGCACTATTAGGTAAAGAACTCAATTGATTTGACATATGTTGCACCTTTTCCTAATGACACTATACACATGTGTTATGTTATGGAGAATGAAAAAATCAAATGCTAGATTCAAGAACTAATTATGAAGGGCCAGATCAGACCAAGTTCCTCACCTTGAGGGAGCCCAATTGTTCTGGTATAGAAGAAGGATGGGACATGGATAATTTTTATTGACTACAGAGACTTGAAAAAAATATCAGTCAAGGAATAGTACCCAATCCCTCAGATTGATGGCCTTATTGATGAGCTCAAGGGAACCAAATTTTTTAGTACGATTGATCTGAAGTCATGCTACTACTAGGTGTTGATTGGGAAAAATTATCTATGGAATACAACCTTTAAGTCTAAAGAAGGTATATTTAAGTGGTTGGTCATTCCTTTTGGATTAAATAATTCCCCAGCCACATTCATGTAGATTATGGATGCTATATTGTGGCCATTCACAAAATCCATTGTGGTCATATATTTTGTGGAACATCTTGAAACCTAGGAGGAACATCTAAAGAAAATTTAACAGGTCTTGGGAACCATGCAACAACAAAATCTATGTGATAATTTGGAGAAATGTTCCTTCAACATGCATATAATCCACTATTTGGGATACATCATGGATGAGTAGGGTGCGCATGTGGATCCAACCAAGATCGAAATTTTCCATGATTGGTCATCCCTAAAGATAATAACCAAGCTCCGTGGCTTCTTTTTCCTTGCCAAATTCTACCACGGTTTTGTATTAGGGGTTCTGTCATATCACTTGGACCCTAAGCTAGGTGACCAAGGGTGGAGTGAAAGCCAATCATTTTTGGGACATGTCCCAACAAAACAAGTTCGAGGATTCAAAATTCTTCATCTTCTTAGAACGAGTCCTTATTCTTTTAGACCTACAACATCCAGTTGATATTGAGATAGATTCCTCATATTATTTTATCGATGTAGTCCTCACTCAACATGGGGATCTGGTGGAATATCATAGTGAAAAACTATCTGATTTTGTATAGATACCCCACCTATGATGAAAATATGTGATACATTACACAATCATGTCGACAGTGAAAACATTACATTCTTGGGAAGGAAATGATCATCCACACTAATCATAGGAATCTTCATTCATGCAGACATAGGGAAAGTTATAGAATGACCACCATCGGAAGGGGTCCAAGTACCTACTACAATTCCACTTGACCATTAAGTACAATAAGGGAAAAACCAACCATGTTGCAACATGTTGCAATCAATCCCCCATTGTGGTGCCAACCATATTTCTTAACTCCTTTGGGCATGAGACATCCAGGTGAACACAATTATACAATAGTGACTCTCAATTTATTGTTACCTATTAGACATTGAGCATAGGAAAACTAGTTCCATACTTACATATGCAAGATAGAATGATATTCCATTTGATCCATCTATATGTTCCTTCAAGTGAGTGTAAAAAGATGATTTTGGAAGATCATTACAATCAATTGGAAGGAGACTTTGTTATGGACAAAACAATGGCATTAATGTAAAAAACAATTATTAGTCCAAGCTTCGACAAGATTTCCACAAGTACATCAGATATTGTAATTCTTGTGCCATTTCCAAACCTGCCATCAAGAAAATGGGGCTATACACCCCTCTACCTACTCCAGAAATGCCTTGTGATTCCATCTCCATGGATTAKATGTTTGTTCTTATTTAAAGCAAGAATGGGAATGATTTTGTCTTCATGGTAGTTGATCAATTCTCTAAGATGGAAATATTGGCACCATGCAAGAAGAGTGTCATAGTCAAGGCCATTGCTAATATATTCTTTGAACGTGTTTGGGTTCATTATGGGTTCCCACATACCATTATTTCAGATCGCGATAGTAAGTTCTTGAGTAAATTTTGGTCCATCCTATGATCTATGATGGAAACCAAGTTGACCAAATCCACTACCTTCAACCCACAGATTGATGGAAAAACATAGGTAGTCCACAAGATGATTGTCCATATCCTAAGGATGTAAAATTCCAAAAATCCACGTACATGGGATGAGATCATTCCTTATGCTCAACATAGCTACAATAGATCTCTCCACATATCTATTGGCCACAACTATTTTTAGGTGTGCTTGGGGTTCCAACCATTGGCCCCCATTGACATAGCTCTACCCATTGTAGTTTCATAAGAAGAGTCCTCCCATGCTTAGACTGAGGTTGATCGAGTAACCAAATTTTTTGAGTGAATCCAACACATCCAACAACAAGTTCATGATATTCTCTAGAAAGCCAATTTCAAGTACAAGCAACTCCACGATCAACATTGGGTACCACATAAGTTTCAGGTGGGATATAAGGTATGGTTTCCTTTGAGGAGAGAGCACATCACATGATGCCATCAGAAGATATTCCCACTATGATATGGGCCTTACACTATCACCAAGGCTATGGGTGAGAATTATTTTTAATTAAGTATTCCCCTTTTCTTTGGATTTCACTTGGTATTAAATGTGGAATTTCTTTGACCATATTTTCCACCTCTCCTAGACACTTCAGATGCGTTTGAGCACACGTCCCCTTCATAAATAAACCATAACTACATTCAAAATAAACAATTTATTGGATCATGGACATAAATATGAAGGGTTCCCACCATCATAACATCCAACTCTATCAGGTTGTCAAAGAAGGGTAGCTTCTTCACCAGGGCAAGTGGCTCACTAGGAGTTAGATTTAATAGAAATTTCCCCATATGATGGAGGAACTTGACACAATAGGGAACGTTTATTTCCAGGGAGGGAGGAATGATCCAGGTGGATACTAGTGGCAACCCACCTTTTCCACTAATTCAAAATGGTTCCACATCTTGGCAATTTTTCTTTCATTTTTCTGGTCCCAAACTTCTGGGGTCATTTTGAGGCCCGAAATGACACTTTTTTGGCATAGAAATGGCTACAATATAACTAAAGGAAGATGGTAGGATAATGTGTACTCCTTGTTTATACCTTTCTCATAGGGTACTGAGTTCCCCAAATCGAGATTGTATGCAAACGTTGTACCCCCGGGAAGTTGACGTATTGACTAACCACATCAAGCTCGTAAACCTTTTGGCATTTCATTTTATAGGGTTAGGGTTTTGGAAGTTTAGGTTTTTATCATTGATTATTTATGTTAAAAGGTATCTTTAGTCTCTTTGTAATCATCTTCTTGAAAATGATCATAGCCATCACATCTCTCTCTTCAAAGATAAGCTACCATCATTCTAGCTAGCTTGTGTGCTTTTCATTTTACAGTCTTTTGTATTCCAGACAATCGTTAATAGAATCCAAGTTTAGATGTATCACTTTGTTTATTTCAATATATTTGTGTATTTCCTTGTTATATTTATTCCTTTTTTTAATTCTCAATATAATATGGATCAGGAAGAAACAAAAACTCCAAACATATCTACAAATTGTGGGCAATTTTTCTCTAAGTAATTAACCATGTGAGCTTTGCAAAAATATCCATTGCAAAATATTCGAGATCTAAATTAGAATTAGAAGGAGGAGCTTCATGGTTTTTTTTTTTTGGTAAATAATGGATTAAATGGATTCTTAGGTAAATTACCATCCCTAGAAACCTTATTTAAATAAATTACTTCATTTTAAAGTTTCTTTACAATTATTTTTGGGATTTTCATATTAGTAGAATCCTTTTATTTGATTTTAGTGTTTTTTTAACAAGAATGGTTATTGTTTGTATTAAATAAAGAGATAGGGGTTGTGTCCATACCATCCATCCTTTTAATAAAAACAAAAATAGATGACATGGATCAAAATTTGATCATAAGATATTGTATTTTTTGCTAGCTATTCCCTATTTGGCCTTATTTTCAAAATTGTAGAAGTACTATTTAGTATTCGATTTGTACAAATCCTTACATACTATCCTAATAAAAAAATTATTTTAAAAAACATATGAATGTTGGAGAAATTTCCATTTTCGACACACTAGTTCAGTGGGAGTTAACTGACTAGTTCTATTTTAGACTTTCTATTTAGATCATCATTATTATGGATGCATGCATTCCTAAGGTAAGCTAATTGTTTGATTTCTTTTCTTAATTATAGAATGTTATTTACTATATATGAGTGTATTCCACTCATTCATTGTATCATATTGATCATCATATGTATCAATGATCATCATTGATTGGATCATTCGAGTAGTGTGAATACATTTTCTCATTCTTCCATATTGAATCTCTTGTCTTTTCTTGATAAGCTTTGCTTGTAATTTCTTTAGATAGGTATCTTGTGTAGGTTTCAATGAATAATTGACATGGTATTAGAGATAAGATGCTTGGAGCAAGCTAGACAAGCCAAAGAATAAGGAAAATCAGATTTTCATCGAGTAGAATCCATATAAAATACAAAGGGATTTCTCCCAAAATATTAAGTTTATGAGGAAACGAATCAAGTGAGAAGTAAATCGACCCATTTTGCAAGTGGGTTTTCAACCATTTGATGAAATACCTAACCGTTTGCGCAAGAAATAAGTCGAAAGAACACCTCCTGAAACCGATACAATTTTTTCATTTAAAGTGCCCCTTTTTGCAGTGATTTCTCCTAAAATAAGCCTCCTACAAGGAAAACAACCAGAACACTAGAGAACTATAATCAAAATTGATGAGCATTTTTCACAGCACGGCTGAAAGAGAAGCCCTTATGATCCTAACCTCTACTGCAAAGAGAAAGGGGGGGGGGGATATTGTGATCATCGTTGTGTATGTCGATGACTTAGTAATCACAGGTAGTTATGAGAAGATAATTGTTGCAGGATTTTAAAAGGTCCTTTGACATGACCGATCTTGGTCTATTGCATTACTGTCTTGGTTTGGAGGGTGATATGTAAATAGACCCATTATGCAAGGTTTTTTTCAACCATTTAGTGAAACTCCTCACCATTTCTTAGAAAGGAAGCAGAAAGATCGCCTCCTGAAACTAATATGGATTTTCCATTTGATGTGCCCTTTCTACAGTGATTTCTCAATTTTTTCACTTGTAGATTGAGGGTAAACTTTAGGGGTTCCCAGAGACATTTGGAGAGATGGATACGACACCTATTCTATAGTAAAACTTGGTGGTAATCCTCACATGATACAATTATTTTGATTGGAATCCCAAGGATGAATTACAACTCATAAGGAGAGGACTATACAATTTGACAATGGGGACAAAAGCCAAACCTACATCAAATTGAGAAGATGAGATGGGCGAAACGAAAGTATGAGTCCAAAAGAATTCTTCTTTAATTGATTTCAATTGAGTTATTGTTTCATTTTTCCACATGAAAGACTCCAAATGTGATCTGGGCCACCTTGGAAAGTCTCTTTGGTAAGCAAGATCGGATGAGGGGTCATATGCTTGAGGTAGAGTTGAATACCTTGGATCCTAAAAGTTTTGATAATTTGCAGGATTTATTTACCAAGTTTAAATATTTGATAGTTATATTGGAATCTTGTGGTATTGATAATTCTACAAAAGTATACCAACTTATTCTAACAATCTTGGCTAAGCTAGGACCAAAATATGTTTTATATGTCTCCACTTTCCATTCTGATAGATATCTCTTAGGAACAAAGTGGAAGATTCCTACCATGGATCAATTTATTGATTCTATCACACATGAGAAGCAAAATCCATTCATATGGGTTTAATCAAGGATCCCAAAGCACATGCATTCACCATGCATGATGGAAAAGGATCATCCAAATTGAGAAAAAAAAGAGAAACATAACAAGAAGGAGCGATATTGCAAACCCTTCAAGGATTCTTCAGGTTCTAAAGAGAAGAAGAAGGGAAATCAATGCACTTAATGCAATAAAACAAATCATGAAGAATCCATATGCATGAAGAAGTAAATCGATCTTATGGAACAGGTACTTCTGTAGAACAACCTTGGAAACTTCATTCCAGAAGGAGTCAAGAAATAAAAGGAAGAATATCCTTCTCCTAAGAAAGATAATCATTATTATATTATTACAATTAATTCTTCATTTGATTCATGGATTATAGATTTTGGTGCCTCACATCATATGCCAATGAAAGAGGAAGTTTGTATTTCTTTGATTTCAGTCTCAAGACCCCCTATTCTCATGGGAGATGATACTCCAATAGCATTAGCTGGAGAGTGGAGAGTGGAACTCCATAATGGAATTTTTGAGAATGTTTTACATGTTCCAAAGCTTTCTATGAATATTCTCTTAGTTAATCAGATCACTCAGAAAGGTAAAAAGGTTGAATTTACATCTGATTCAGTTTTTGTAGTTGATATGTGCGACAATGCCATTATTTCAATTGGTATAGTGGATCACAAGTCAATAATGTATAAATTCACTAAGTTTGTTGACAATGACTCTTCTTTTCTAATTACACATAAGGAGAATACTTTGCATGAACCTCTAGTGCAACATGCATATACTCTTGTGATTCCATTAGTTCTAGCCATCAGATATGATTCCATACACTCAGATACTGTACATGGAAATGAGTAGGTAGTACATATAGATAAGAATCCAACACTGAAGATTCAACAAATGCCCAAAAGGGCACAATCTACACTTAAGGAAGAAGGTGTTCTTGCAAGGAATCTATTGGATTTAAGGAGGAATCGATCTCAGCATGAGGACCCTTCTCATGTAATTTCAAATTATGAACCACCGATGCCCCTGCATTGCTATATGGTTCAATATTCAGATCAAAATACCTATAGTAAGGTTGTGGGAAATCCATTATGGAAAGTAGACATGCACAAGGAGTATTACTCACTCCTAGAGAATCGTGTACTAGGGATCTGGTTCCACTTCCACTAGAAAGGAATATATTTACGTGCATATGGGTCCATAGGATCAAGAGCTACAAGGCTAGACATCTTTTCAAAGGGATTCATCATATCCATAAATATTTCTACATATTCACGAAGACTTTGAGTGAGAAGAAGTTTCAGACTTTGCGAGATCGTCTTGATGTGAAGAACAAAGTTTCCTAACATCTACCTTTTCTTCTTTTGATGCATTTTCTTTTGAGGAGGGGTCTTGTTCCCACATGGTTTTCCCTCTTTCCTCATTTTTATTCAGTGTTCATTAGTTTCATTATACATGAGTACATAGTATGGCCTAGTTTCTGGGACTCATTTTTACTCCATACTGATGTTAAAGGAGGGTGTTGGAAAAAATTATATTTTCGACACACTAGTTCAGTGGGAGTTAACTGACTAGTTCTATTTTAGAATTTATATTTATACCATCACTATTATGCATGCATGTATTCCTAAGGAAAGCTAATTGTCTGATTGTTTTTCTTAATTATGGAATGTTCTTTAGTATATATGAGTGTATCCCACTCACTCATTGTATCATATTGATCATCATATGTATCAATGGTCATCATTTATTAGCTCATTGGAGTAGTGTGAATACATTTTCTTATTCTTCTATATTGAATCTCTCGTCCTTTATTGATAATATTTGTTTGTACTTTCTTTATCTAGGTCTCTTGTGCATGTTTCGATGAAACATTGAGAAAGAAAACATTTAAAATTTTAAACATATTTTTTACAATGCCTATAGTGGGAAATCTCCATTCTTACAGTAGAAAAGGATGAAATGGTGGGGGTTTCCTTCTTTTCTTGCTAAGAGTACTACCCCAAAATGTCTTCTTCCAATGATTTACTCTAATCATGTCCAAAATATCCCATTGAAACTATTGGAAAGGGAGAATGGTGCAATTCTATAAACCTAGGAGATTTCTCTAATTCTAGATGCTTGAATTTCTCTTACAACTCCTTAATAATTTTGTCTTTCTTTATGAGATTCTTCTTATAAAATTCCACCTCTACATCCATAAGAACTATTTTTCTCTTATATTTCTCCATTTTGGATTTCATGTTTTCTAGCTTGCTCCTTTAAAATTTCATACCTTTTTCATATTGCATCTTTGGGGCCGTTTTGAGGCCCTAAATGACAATTTTTTGGCATAGAAATGCCTAAATGTAACCAAAGAAATATGGTAGGAGAATGTGTACTCCTCGGCTAGACCTTTTTGATGGGGTACTAAGCACCCCAAATGGATATTGTATGCAAAATTTGCACCCCCCGAGAAGTTGTCATATCAACTAAGTACCTAAGGGCCTTCGATGCTCTAGGACTCCAGGTTATAGAAGTTATAAAATGATTCTATTCTTCCGGAGTTAAATTCCCAAGGTGGTAAACATCAGATGACCCTTACCAATGACTGAGTTTTCACTTGTGCCTCCTATCAGATCAGACAACTGGCGGGACTTCATGACCTCATCCTTTTTCATGATTCTACCTTGTCTCCCATAATCTCCAAAGCATTGAAAATCCAAAGTCCCCATCTCCTTCTTGGATTCGATCATCAACTAATGATCCCTCGACTCAATCTGGTAGTTGGGATTTAATCCCACCAGCCCCTATTTTCACTTCTATCTAATGGTCCTCATTCACTTGAATTTTGATCTAATGATCCATAACTCTCTTATACAACGATTGTGATTGCTCCTGAATTTCAACAGGGAATGATCAATATTCTACAATCCTTTACAAAGGATCTCTGTCTTGCATGACACTCTGGCTTCTGCATGATCTCTGCAACGTTATCACTCCTGAGCTTTAAGATCTCGAATAAATATTATTTCTTAACCATAATACCCTATCCAACAGTTTCATCCCATACCAGTTTGATGTTTCAACCAGGAGCTCTAATACCAATCTGTAATGTACCCAACAACCCATAGGATGGGCATGCTATGTCAAAACTCACTTCTGAACTAATTTCGAATTTTGATAAATTTTTAATTAATAAAGAGTCATGAATAGTCACATGCAGAGTTTAAGATTCATAATAGAACATAAAGAAATGAGACATATGTCATGCATAGCAATAACCAACAATAATGCATATCATAGATGCGAATTTCATAGATAAATAAATACACAACATAAATAATTATACGGGTAAATGAAACCATGATAGAGAGAACGCATATTTAATGAAGTGAATCACCAACTGGCTGTAGGTGAAGGACGTTCCACCCAACAATAGACACTATTGTTCCGAGTATCAAAAATAATGTCACCCTCGAGCCATGGCTATGAATCAACAAGGACAGTTCTAAAGTGTCACTCAACTTCCAAAACTAGTCAACACTCAAGATCTCGTAGGCTTCTCAAAACACACATCAATACAAAGTACACCCGCTCTCTTCTAACCATCCTGCATAGTGTTAATGTTTTATGCCATCATTATAGTTCTTTGCATTTCATAAAGATAAGAGCA
>JASDQU010103620.1:194314-222092 GCA_032191745.1 Picea mariana
CCTTTAATTAAATCTGGCTGGGCCGACCTTTCATTATAACTGCTGGGGCCGACTTCTTATTCTTTACATTATAATTGTCCGATGACCAATCCGCAAAAGGGGATTTGGTCCTTATACAATTACCGACTTGGTTAATCCTCAATGGGGATTTAACCTAATAATAAAAATAATAATATTGACATGATTAATCCACAATGGGGATTTAATCCAATAACAAAATAATAATAATGCCCTTCGCAGTTACATTATTTCAACACATAGCCCAAGAGAATGGACCCCCTTCTCTACCATGTAGTCCCTTAGGCTATCCACCTCCTTATAGGGCTTCAGTGCATCTGGTCAAGAATATATATCCATGTTGGGACTCTCAGGATTCATAACTGTGGGAAAAAATTAATGCATGCCAATGCATCTCAGACATACAAGCATTAATTCATGGTTGGAATACACCAATAGTCATTATTGCCAACCAAACCATGGCTCCTCTCCACAATTCATTTTTCTTTCCCAAGCCAAGATCAAAATGAATCAAGAATGAATATTGGGTGAAAGAATGAATGGAGAGATAACATAATTAACAATGTGAACAATGAGTGAGTGAGTGAGTGAGTGAATGAGTGAATGAGTGAACCCCCAAACAAACCAAATATGGGTTTATATAATTCTTGGAATTAAATAACCACATGACCTTCCCCCAAGAAACTCATGTAACATATATTGTCCATTAAAACAAAAAAAGGGAAACAAAAATATAAAATAAACAATTATCCCCTCTAGCCCCCTCTCTTGTGGAATCATAGCCCCCTACAACTCTTGTCCTTATCCATATAGAAGCCAATGATGTATTTATTATTAATAATGATAAAAAAAATCACATTTCCTAGGCACATTGGCCTCTTTTAATTGTTTGGGCACTTTGGACTTTCATAAATTAACCAAATGCATTTGTTAATATGGGGCTCAAAACTGGGGTATTAAACAAATTGTTTTTGTCATGACCTATGGCTCCATAGAATATTCAAAGGATTCTACCTGAATTGTTTCTGAAGACTCCACCAAAACTAGCTGGACCTAGATTACCTTTTGAAGCCCCTTCAAAATTGAGTTTGATGAAGCCTGGAGGAGGACTACTCCAAAGGTGAGGACTAGAGGGAGGCTTGGTATTTTGAGCAGTGGAGCCCTCGTGAGGAGAAACAGAGATTCCTCATATATGCAATATTGTAGACTAATTTTGAGATGCTTTGAAGTCTTGTTCAGTCCATGGGTGGAGATGAATCATTTCTAGAAGTTTGTTTTAGCAAGTTGTCCAAACAAGATCTTCAGAGGATGAAGTGTTTTCAAATATTCAATGATTATGTTCTTTCCAAACATTCCAAACAATGAAACCTAGGATGAATTTCCAAAATCAATTGAGAATAGGATTTTGGTAAGGATCATTAGCCCAGGTTTTTAGATTTTGGACTATATATCCACAAACTCGATCAGATCTTATGCATCTGATGACTATGTTGTCCTAGAGTCGACTAGAGGTGGGGCAGTTGTCTAGGAGGTGATCGATGGTTTCCTCATGGATTAGAAAAAGGGTGAAATGACAAGGACCAAGACGCCTATTTTAAGAATATTGTCCCATGTTAATAAACACATGTGTAGAGCCAACGAGAAGAAGATCAAAATCTTAGGCCACGTTCACAGATTTCAAAGTTTGGACCAATAAGGATCCACTGATTCTGGCGAAGTAGGAATGAGGAGGTAATAGGATTCTTTAAATTTAAATATTCCATTTTGTAAATGTGTTGAAACTTCATAGAATAGATATAGCTAAACAATAATACACACATTTGCAGAGAGAATTGGAGAAAGAAGAAGAAGGAGAGAAATAATGGAAGAATTCTCATTAACTGTTGGGAATAATGAATAATTTACACATGATATACTCTATATAACTCAATGAGTTCGACTTGAGGTGAACCAATGTGCCATAGTGGTCGTCTAGAGTGACCTGGACACACATCAATAGTTACGGGAGTGAATTGCCACCTATTCTAGCCTCTCAGGTAGTTACGGGAGTGAACTGCCACATAGTTGAGTTAACTAGTCAACTAGTCTTTAGTTAACTGACTGAACAGAGAGTAGTGAGGAGTTAAATCAGGGAATCAAGGCTAATGTGACACTCTGGTGATGATACCAAGGCAAGGTATAATTTTCATGGTGATGATCCCAATGTTGCATAGTGATGATCTCAATGCAACATCTAAACTCAACCCAACTAGTCAAACTGAAGTGTTAACTGAAAGAGAATATTTTCCAGGTGGAATATTCTCCCATAAAATATAGGAGACTTGATAATGACTAAGTGTGACTAATAAACAAGGAATAACCTTAGGAAAAATAAATCCTAGGTGTGTGTGAAGTAACTCCAACACCCCCCCTGAACATCACTATGGTGAAAATAAAGATTGGGTCCCGGCAACGAGGCCATGTTAGGTACCCAAGTACAAAAGATACACTGAACATGAAGTGAGGAAAGAGGGAAAACCTCATGGGAAACCCCCCCCCCCTACAGGTACAATGTATGTAAAAAGAATAACTATAGTTGCTAGGCAACTGTGTCCTTCACTCCAAGATGACCTCACAGATAATGAAATTTTTGCTCAGTGAAGGTCTTGGTGAAAATGTCTTTCGTTTGTTCTGCTGAAGGAAAAAACTGTAAGTCTATGATCCCCTCATGTACTAAGTCCTGGATGTAGTGCATGTGGATCTTGAAGTGCTTCATCCGCTGCCTTTGAATTGAATCTCTACAGAACTTCAGAGTGCTATGGTTGTCACACCATATGATGATCGACAGATGAAACTGAATACCCAACTCAGTGGGAAAATGTTGTAGCCACATAGCCTAAATGGTTATGTTAACTACCCCTTTGTAATATGCCTCGACTGAAGATAGATAAATGGCATCTTTCTTCTTGTTCGACCAATAGATAGGCCTCAAACCAAGACTGAGTGAGTAACCAAATGTGGACTTGCGATCAATGCTATCACCAACCTAGTCAAAATCAGTAAACCCAATGAGATATAATGTAGAGTCTTCTACATAATGAATCCCAAATGTGATGGTGCCCTATACGTATCGAAGGACACACTTTGCAACTTTCCAATGTATCTCATGTGACTCCTGCATGAACCTAGAAATTATGCCAACTACATATGAGAGGTTTGGTCTGGAATGTGTGAGATACAACAAGCTCCCTACTAGCTATATGTACATTGTGTTGTCAACCAGTGGTGTCTCTCCACCATCCTCAAGTTTGAATCCCGATAGGAAAGGATTTGGAGCAGACTTGTAGTCTATCATGTGAAATCTCTCAAGGAGATCACATGCATACTTGGCTTGAGACAGTTTGATGCCTAATGCATCCTGACTGATCTCAATTCCAAGGAAGAAGTATAGTGGACCCATGTTCGTCATCGTAAACCTGTCATGAAGAATCCTCTTGACTGCAACAATCACTGAAGTCGAGCAACCAGTGATAAAAAAGTCATTGACATACAGAACTAAAAGTAGAAGTGAATCAATCATCCTGATAATGTATACATTTGGGAATAATTTACAATGTACAAAGTTCTCTGACAACAGGTAGGAGTCCATCTTGGCATACCATGCCCTCAGAGCCTTCTTGAGGCCATAAAGTGACTTCTTCAGTCAACATACCAAACATGAGTCCTACATAAATCCCTGGGGCTACTCCATGTAGATCAACTCAGAGAGATCACCATGAAGAAATGCATTCTTCATGTCCATATGATGTACTTCCCATCCCTTGGTTGCCACAATGGAAAGTTCCAATCATATGGAATTCATCTTCGCTACTAGAGGGAAGGTCTCATCATAGTCAATACCATGAACCTGATAAAATCCTTTGATGACAAGCCTGGCTTTGTATCTGTTGATCTGTCCATCCACTGTGCTCTTGGTCCTGTAGACCCATCTGCATCTGACAATTTTCCTCCCAGAAGGAAGGGGAACCAGATCCCAAGTCTAGTTCTCGAGGAGGGAGTTGTATGCCTCATGCATGGTTGTTGTGCTGATTATATGATTAGTATAATGCACTCATTAATTATCAATCCGGGATTAGTAATCAATAGAGTTACAAGACACCAATAAGAGAGGTAATTCTAATGTCACGAGGATATAAATAATCTAGATTAAGAAGCAAAATGAAACAAACTTTGGTTTGTCTTTCACAAAGAAGCTATCTACTCCATTGGGGCACATGAAAATATGAGATGGAGTTCTTCGACAGATCAACTCTGTTATCTGACCCAGAAAGCTAACTATGCAATCACACTTCTAAAAGGGAAATCATGCATCAATCATCAAGACATAGCATAGGTAGTTCAATAGCCAATATATTGAATAGGTTGTGGTTCACAATATTCTATTGTGAACTTCAATAGTTCCTTTCCAAATATGTTTGACTACTGTTGCCAACATCCATGTCCATTAGGAAAAATCAAATTCATAAGAACAAAAATAGAGCATATGAAAAAGCAGAGTAAATAAAGATATTCTAAGCAATAATGTAATTGAAATCTTAAACTGAACTATACTGCTATTATCTGAAATAATCAAAGCTTCAACTAATATAACAGTTATACTATTGAAATCAAATGCTAACACTAATATATAAGGATGATAACCTTTGTTGGGCGGTGGGCACTTTCTGCTTCAACAGGTCAATGACTGGAGTCTATAGTAAGTTGGCCTTCAATCTACACATCACTCTTACTCAAAACCTCAAAACCTCAAAACATGAAACTATACTAACAACTCAACTCACATTCATAAATGATCAAGAAATGGAAACAAATGACATCCTTCTTTAAACTTAAACTCATGATATGTTCTACAATATGCAACGATGCTTCACATGCTATGTTATGCTATCTCTCTACTACTTCCACCACCCTTTCCATGACTATTTAAACAGTCTTAGTCGTGAAACACAAGGAGGTGAAATATTTAGTAGATCATCAATTGTCAAATTTATATATTTGGTTACATATTTTAAGCTTTATCCTCATGACATGAAGTGTATGAGGATGAAGCAATAAACAAACTGGCTTAACATATTCTTTCTAGAAATTTGATGATTTCATAAACACTCAACAATTATCTTAGGCACGATCTCAAGCCAATCTTAGCATACTCTATTTCCTGTATTGGTACCGGATCGTGACAGATTAGATTTGGTAGATAGTACTGGATCCGAACAATACGCAATTGGTTGGTACCATAATAGAATAGTCTACGGTCATTGGTACTGGATAGCGATAGTGAATGGTCTGTGGGTATCGGATCTGAACAGAAGGTGTGCTTGGTACTAGATTCAGATAGTGGCAATCTGGCACATAAGTGATAGATGGTTGAGATGTCATAGAAGTGTTGGACTCATCCAAATATCAAAGGCTACACATGGCAATTTTAAACATTAGTACATGAAATATTTAGTCTCCTAGCTTAATAAACCACAAAATGCATGAATTCAATTATACTTTACCTTGTGACCTTATCAGTGACAGGAGGTAAGTTTCTTTATCATTGATCCAAACTTAGGTAGGCCAAAAACGTATAAATGAGGGGTATAATATGGTAATTGGGATGTCAATTTAGAGGCTCAACATTCCCCCATGCCAAAATCATTGCATGTCCTCATGCAACTGAAACATACTCAAAAATTTCAAAACTTGAGACTCCATTCTCTTTACTCTTGTGGATCAATGATGTTGACAGCTGAGACATCTGCTTTCAGCTCCCTTTTTATGACCCTAATGTATTGCAAGAGTATTAGTATCTTCTTGAGCTTATTAGAAGTCTCTTCATGGTCATCTTAGATTTGTTGGTTGGTTTCCTTCAGTTTCTCATTTTCCTTCTTGATATACCTATCCAGTAGTTGGTATTCCTTCACTTCTTGTTTGAGTTCCTGGTTTTTTTTTTGTATTTCCCTCATCTTCTTCTTCATATGTTATTTTGTCAAGGTCTTCATTGACCCCATTGTCTCTGGATGGATGCATTCTCTTTCCTCAACCTACAAAAATCAATAGTAGCTTGTTCCTCAGTCAAGCTAGGTTTGTCATCCTGGAATGATAGGTCTAAGGAAGGGGAGGTAAGATCTATTGGGTTTTCATGTGTATGAGGACTGACGATTGTTTTTCCTTTATTTTTCATGCTCCTTATGGTTCTTTTACAAGGGGGTAATGGATAAGAGGTGCTCATAAGCTTTCTTTTCTTCTTATCTGTTTGTGGAATGGTTACAGGAGATTGTTCTATAGACTGCTCATCTTTATGTTTTGAGCTACTCTTCTCTTTCCTAGAGTATTTTGACATATGACCCCTCTCCTTAAGTGCTACTGCTGATGTCTCCTCCACTAATTTGGATTTACCTTTTGATTCTTGACTTTTAAGAGTCTTATTATCTGAGAAAGAGGGCCTTACTTGTTTACTATCTTTATTCTTTACTACTCTGGAGGATGATGGGGTTGCCTTGTCTTTCTTTCCCTTTTTCTCCTTAGGTTCCTTTATTTGGAGCAGGCTGGACTTCTTCTACAGGTTTGTTTTCTGTGGAAAGGTGTTGAGTGATGAGGGTTTTCCAACTAAACCCTTGCTTACTGATCTCATGTATAACTAGCATTTTGATAAGACCTTGATGATAAATGCTAGTCTTCTCAGTTTTATACAGGGATTTGACACCTCTTACCATCTTGTTCAGGCTCATCCATAAAAAATATGGGAGGTCAATTTCAATAACTCATTCAAATTGAAACAAAATCCTAAGATGATATAAGATGGTTACAACATACTTTCCCTCATAAGTGAGGAATCGCTGAATACTAGCAAGCATTGGATGATATTCTTCCTTGATATAGTTTCTAGAAATCCTCTTTTTCCAATCAGGGTGTTGATGGTCTTCCTTTAGAAATCGTTGGCACATTTCCTTATTGATTCCTACTCCTTTGAAATACTTAGCTCCTCTGCTAGGTAATACCATGGCTTCCCTTAAGGTTGATTCATTGTTTGTTAGTTGTAGATTGCATATGTGCACAATCTCTCCATCGTAACTCTGAATAAATGCATAAGATACCTTCTCATGAAAACCTATGAATTTCTCTAAAAATGGCATCCATCCCGCTTTAGCATACTTATCTCTACATAACTAGAACTCCTCAGTCTCCCTATACATATGGAATACCGGTTCATGTCTACTTACAACCATATTTATAAACTGTGAGTGAAAATTGGGCTGTAGTGCAAGGGTTTAGTCAGTTGTGAGCGTAAGGGTTTGGTACCGGATATTGCATGGAGGAGAAGGCTCTAAAAATGGAGAGAGATGGGTAACAGTAGGAAAAATGGTGATGGCTTCAATAATTCGAATGGTGAGTTTAACTAAAGATGCTCCAAAGAAAAATTAAGACAAGATGAGGCTCATCTGGATGGCTTCACCACTCAGATAAGCCATTTCATTTTTTCCCATTAGTGCAATAATGGGGACGACACGTTTGGTATAAAAACATCATTGTTGTTTGGGATAGGTGATTGGAACCCTAAGCGACGAATTTGGTGTTGAATCATGCAACATGATGCGAGATAGACTCATGATGGTTTTAAGGATGAAGCATGTTCTTGGTTTAGGGTCGTGGCTCATCATTACTAGGCATGCTCATCTCAGTTCATCCCCACATTCACACATTTGATGTGATTTTGTCCTCCCTCATCTTTTAAAGAGATTATGTGGTGAGGGAATTTATTAAGGTTAAGCATACGGGTATGAGGGAAGTGAAATTTAGGTGCATGGTTTTAATACTAAGGTCACAAGATCTAGTATACATTTTCATACCTATTGTAGTTTCATAAGAAAAGGAAAATAAATAATACCATGTTACCTTTTCTTTTACCATTGCATAACCAATACCCATAGCATATGATAATTCCTTTGTATTTGAATCTTGTAGATTGTCAAAGTTTAGGCTGGAGTTTTTTGGAAGCTTAGTACTGGAATTTCCTGTACTTTATGAAACTTCTTATTCTGTGCTTATCTTGAGTTTCTTCTTTTGTGTTGGTTCTGCAGGGTTGTACGGTGGACATGATGATCTCTGAAGATGAGATGTGAGTCTGAAAAAGAGTCCTGAAAGGGATCTTTGACCCTCCCCCATGCCAAGTATGTTGCATATCCTTATGCAAAAAGACTCGACACACTGTATCACAATGGAAGAAAATTGATAAGAGATGAGAAACCAAATCAAATTCCAAAGGTACATTTATAATCTAGCATATGATCCCATGCCTTTTAAAAGTTGAAATTTCCTTTCTTTTGATGACTTATTGACAAGGGTAGCATTCAACAATGAAGACATGGAGGTTTTTATATTTTTCCAGAAGAACAGATCCAACCTAACTTGCTTCAGAGATTTACTATCATTAGATGTTATGGATAAATTTCACAGTATAAGTAGATTAGACTCTCTAGTCAAGGATCCACTCTTAAGAAGTTTCCTTCTTAGATAATATAGGCTTTAGATGTCAGACCGATAAAGTTGACTTAGGGTAATTCTCAAATGGACATTTTTTTGTAGTATTCATTTTGTTTGTTAATCTGGATTTTGTATCTTATAAGTGTCAACAGTGACCTTTGTTTGTTGTATTCATTTTTATGACAAAAGTGAATTTTTCAATTAGACAAGTATAAATGAGACATTTCTTAACCAGAACCCATTGCCAGCAAGCCTATTCAATACTCCGGTGGGGTAGTTGTGATAATTAATGAGAGACATACCTTCCCTAGGAAGAATGCCTCATTGCCAACGAGCTTGTTCAGTACCCTGATGGGTTTACCTAGTCATACCACAAACCGGTACCCTCTGCCAGCAAACTTGTTCAGTATTCTGACGGGTTAGTCTCTTAAACCCTTTTTCCATCAGAGGCTTCTTGTCGATAGTCACCTATTTTAGTTTTTGTTAAAGAGTGCTTTTGCACAGTGATGGGGGAGGCTCGTCTAAAAACTCTTTTACAAGCTAGGATGGTATTGGGTTAGAAGGTATATTCTCTTATTTGAATGTCTTTAAAGATTTGTCTGAAGAAAAAAATAAAATGATGTATGCAAATTTTTAGAATGATCCAGATGTATGATTTGTCTAAGTTTGTCCATAAGAGAATGACCTAAAGTTACCTTAGGGTACTAATACATCCTCTTCATAAAAAAATTCCTAGTGTGCCCATGAAAAAGAGCATTCATATACTCATATGCTACTCTTTAGTAAAGATAATCCAATGATTACTATTGAAGTCTAGTTTGGGTGAAATGGTTACTTATAGGATAATATACTTTTATCCCTTTAATCATGCTGAAATACTAGATAAAGGCAACCTCTAGACTTTGAATCAGATTAAGCATTGTTCCTTTAACAACATAGGTAAAGATTATGTCTTCTTTGTCAAGCAATAGAACCAAAAGAAATTAAAATATTTATTGTTAGCTAGCAACAAAACCAAAATAAATTAGGAATACTTCCTTTTAGCTAGCAACACAACCAAAAGAAATTATTTCTTCATAAGAGCTACCATTTATTGGTGCATTCAGCTCCCTGGTTCTCGCTTAAGAGGTTACTACATGGCCTCACACTTCATATTAATTGACATACAATATTGATATAAGCATAACATTCTTGTCAATTAGGTGATGTGTCTTGATATTGCCGTATAAGGACAAACTTCTGGTACCGGACCAACACAGGACTGCTGGTACCAGACTAGAACAAAATTTCTGGTACTGGATCAGCACTGCTGGTACCAGACCAGAAAAAAGTATTGTTGATGCCTGCAAATTGATTTTTTAGCAAGTTCGTAAAGGATCAAATAAATTATATAAATCTAAAAATATGAAAAAAAAAGGAGGTAAGAATCCATTGTTACCTTCAGCTTATTAACAAAACACAATCCACACCTATGTACAAAAGTTTGAAAAAGTAAATTCAAACAATGGCAATCTGGCACATAAGTATAAGATGGCTGAGCTGTCATAGAAGTGTTGGACTCATCCAAAGGTCAAAGGCTACACATGCAATTTTAAACATTAGTACATGAAATATTTACTATCCTAGCTTAATAAACCAAAAAATGCATGAATTCATTTATACTTTACCTTATGACCTTATCAGTGACTGGAGGTAGGGTTCTTTATCATTGATCCAAGCTTAGGTATGCCAAAAAGGTATAAATGAAGGGTATAATATGGTAATGGGGATGTAAATTTAGAGGTTCAACAATGGCGGATTCCCAAAAGGTACTTCAATGACAGTGAGTGCAATAGGAGGCTCCTCAAAATCAGATCGAGTCCTCCTAGTATCGATTGGATCACTGACGAGATCCCCTGCATCCTGAAGAGTATTATGTGCCCACTTGGGCCTCTTCTTTGCTCTGCAACTGCATCCTAATGCTTTGACTCTACATTTGACTGTACTGACTCTGAATATGAATCTGCATCATATGAGTCTTATGAATCATAACTCTTGTTTGAAGAAGATTCGACATGTGCATGCTCATCATCTCAGACAGGTGGAAGAGTGAAGGTGTATGCATGTGGTTGTTGAGGTACATGCGAGACACTTTCCTTGAATTGGACACTATGCTCAATGATGAGTTGGTCCGAGGAAAGATCAATAAGTTGATATCCCTTCACACCATCAGGGTATCCAATAAAAATGCACTCAGTGCTCTGTGGATCAAGTGCCTTCCTCTTTTCAGAGGGAATCTGGCCCCATGCATGAGAACCAAAAATGTGAAAGTGGGTTACTTCCAGTTTGAGGCCCTTCCAAGCCTCATAGGGGGTCTTATCCTTGATATATCTATGGGGAGATCTATTTTGGATGTATGTTGCACAATTTAGTTCTTAGGCCCATAGTATTTGTGGTAGTGACGTTTCATGAAACATGGAAGATGCCATCTCCTTTAGAGATCGGGTCTTCCACTCAGCAATTCCATTTTGCTGCGGAGAATAGGGAAATGTATGTTGCAACTGAGACCCTACCTCATGGAAAATATTTTGGATCTCATGATTTATGTACTCTCCCCCCGTTATCAGTTCGGAAGACTTTGATCTTCTTTCCAGATTATGTCTCAACCAAGGCTTTGAAATCTTTGAGGTGTTGAAAGACCTCAAATTTTTTCATGAGAAAGTAGATCCAAGTAAAACATGAGAAATTGTCAACAAAAATGAGAAAAAAAATCTCTTTTATGATCGATGGATGTAGAAAAGGACCCATGAGGTCACTGTAGATCATATCTAAAGGTACGGAAGCTCCCTGAGACTTTCCCTTGTCGAATTTCTCTTGAGGGTGTTTTCCGAGAACACAACCCTCACATACTCCCTTGGATAAATGGATGTCTGGTAGACCATCAACTAATATGTGATTGCTAAGTTGTTGCATGTATCTTAAATTCAAATGTCCAAACCTTTCGTGCCATATCCTACTACTTTCATTAGCATGAGTAAGAAGTAAAGAAAAATCAGGTTCAATGAATTCAAAAAATGTATACAATCTGGACTGATGATTTACTCATTGGTAGAAACCTTGGAGTTGGCTTGCATGTCATAGATGTCCATGAAATTTGGTGTGAATATAACTTTCTTTCCGGTGCGATAATTTTTCATCTGATATACGGAGAGAAGTATGACAGAAAGTTTGGGAACATGCAACACGTTCTCAAAGCTTCCATTGGTGAGTTCAATCCTTCCTTTGCCGGTGACTTCGACAGAAGAGTTGTCCCCCATCAGAATAGGAGGGCCTTTGCATGCATCCAATGAATAATATATTGATTTTTAGGCAACCATGTGATGTGATTCTCTTGAATCTACGATCCAAGCATCGAGAGAGGAGTTGATGGCAATCAAGGGATGGCTAGAATTTCCTTTCCTGGAATTCAGATCTTTTGGCTTCTTCTTCTTTTCACCCTTAGGGATGTGATCTCCAAGGTTGTTTTTCTTAAGTATTTGAGACATCATATCTATTTTTTTTTGCATGCATGCAGATTCTGAATGGAATCCTTTGTGACAGTACCTGCATTTCTCTCCTTTTATTCCCTTTTCTCCTTTGGATCCGGAGGCATCGGTGAAGGGTTTTGTGTACCCTTTCCTTCTTCATATGTGAATGAGCTTTCCTCTTATATTTATATTTATATTTCTGATATTTTTGACTGCCATCATGCATAGTGAGTGCATGCGCCCTTGGCCCTTTGATTGCGCCCATGTTGATGAGCTTGGTTTGCTCTTGTGTTAGGTATTCGATAAAGTCCTCAAGAGAAGGCATCTTCCAGGTGGCTCCAGAGGAGAATCTGAAAGTATGGAATGTAGATACAAACAATTTAGGACCAAGCTTGGAGAAAATGGTGAGAACCATTTGTTTCTCCTCCTTCGATTTATCAACCCCGCAAGCTTTGAGTTGCAACAGTAAATCCTTGAATTTTGTAAAGAAACCTTGGATATTCTCGAAGATTTTTGGATCCATTGTGAGAAGATCCACCTATATCATGTGTCCCCTCATCTCATCCTGTTTACCAAATATCCCTTTTCATATGGTCTAGGCTTCATTGGGAGTCTTACATGAAGATATATGAAAAAGGAGATCGGGAGAAATAAGACTACAAATTGTTTCGAGTGCCTCATCCATGCGATTTAAGTACTTGGATTTTTCTATGGATGATGTCGGCTTTGGATATGTATTCATGGTTAACTTGTACAAACCTCTGGACCGGATATGTATGGATATTTTCTCTTTCCATGAAAAATAGTTGTAAGGTGTAAGAATGAATTCTTTTTGGAACTCCATCTTTCCATTGTCTTCAATCTTTTGTACCTGCAAAACATTTTGGTGTAGATTTTTCTTATTAGTCCATTGGCTTTGATACCATGTAAATTTGTTGAACCTACACATAATAGATCTAGCTAAAAAATAATACACACATTTTCGTAGAGAAATGTAGAAAGAATAAGGAGAGAAAGAATGGAAGAATTCTCATTAACCGTTGTGAATAATGAATAATTTACACATGATCTACTCTGTATAACTCAATGAGTTCGAATTGAGGTGAACCAATGTGCCATAGGGGTGGTATAGAGTGATATGGACACACACCAGTAGTTACGGGAGTGAATTGCCACCTATTCTAGTCTCTCAGGCAGCTACGGGAGTGAACTGCCACCTAGTTGAGTTAACTAGTCAACTAGTCTTCAGTTAACTAACTGAACAAAGAGTAGTGAGGAGTTAACTCAGTGAATCAAGGATAATTCACCACTCTAGTGATTATACCAAGTCAAGGTTGAATTAGCATGGTGATGATTCCAATGTTTCATAGTGATGATCCCATTGCAACATCTAAACTCACCTCAACTAGTCAAACTAAAGTGTCAACTTAAAGAGAATATTCTCCAAGTGGAATATTCTCCCCTAAAATATAGGAGACTAGATAATGATTAATTATTACTAATAAACAAGGAATAACCTTAGGAAAAATAAATCCTATGTGTGTGTGAAGTAACTCCAACACTTTTGGAATATGCCCACATATGATTTTGTCAGGGTCCTAGAAGATGTTGTTAAGAACCAAATATCAATATAGCATAGAAAAACTTGAGAATAAGTACTCAACTCCTTGTAAAAAAGATGATTTCAGATAATAAGCCTCTTCAACGGGGCAACCTCCTTATACACCACATAAATGTTCAAGTACAAGATGATTCCAAATGAAAATGTCTCCTTGGTATATATAGGAGACTAGGAGGCACAATTACAACTAATGGACTCAAGCCGACATAAATAAAATAACATTACTAATGTAATATGCCCCAATTAAGGGGTAATGAGCCACTATTTAGGAATTAACATGCCCCTACCCTTGAGACAAGTGTTGTCTGCAATGCTTAAGTAACTTTGGATGCTT
This sequence comes from Picea mariana, assembly GCA_032191745.1. Lineage (NCBI taxonomy): Eukaryota > Viridiplantae > Streptophyta > Pinopsida > Pinales > Pinaceae > Picea > Picea mariana. Next base: position 208,302 of record JASDQU010103620.1, read on the forward strand.
CTGTATAAAATACTCATCTTCCCAAGTGGAATCTTCAGCTGGTAGTTTCCTCCATTTAACGTGATACTTTGAAATGTATCTATTCATTAGCTGGAAAATTCTTGTGTCAATGATGGCTTTAGGATCCAATATGATTTTCCCTTCCTCATCAAGTTCTGGAAATATAGTTTGAACTGGGATCTTGTCACCTATAACCTTCTTTAAGAATGAAACATTGAAAACTAGGTGTACTCATGAAGATGCAGGCAACTCCAACTTGTATGTCATAGTACCAGTCTTTTGCAACACCTTATCAGGGCCATAGTAATTTGGCGATAATTTATTATCCTTCTTGGCTTGCTTGAGGGATATCTATTTGTATGGTTGTAGTCTTAAAAACACCCTACTTCAAAAAAAAAATCACTACGATGTTGATCTTCTTGTTGTTTCATGTGATTCTGTGCCATGGTCAAGTTGTCCTTTAAGATTTGGAGAACCTGTTGTTCATTCTCGATGTGATATTCCAATGCTTGAACCTTAGATTTTTCTTTTAGAGAAGAAGTTATGGAAGGAGGGTGGTGTCCATAGAGTTCCATAAATGGTGTCATTTTTGTTGCAGTATGAAAGGAAGTGTTATACCACCATTTTTCCAAGGGTAACCATTTGAACCATTGTGTTTGTTTATCATAGACAAAGAAACAAAGGTATCCTTCCATACATTTATTCACTATCTCAGTTTTTCCATCATATTGAGGATGATAGAATGAGCTATGAGGCAATTTATAAGTACCCAAACAAGAAAATAATTTTGTCCAAAAATGTCCAGTGAAGATGGGATCTCTATCACTTACAATAATCTTTGGGCTGCCATGTAGCTTTTGAACTATCTCCATGAATGCAGTGGCAACTATATTGGCTTTGAAGGGATGAGAGAGTGCACAAAAGTGTGGATACTTGGTGAGTCTATCAACAATCACAATGATGACACTCTTTCCTTCAGACTTTGGTAAACCTGTTATGAAATCCATGGAAGCCTCTTCCCAGTGTTGACTTGGGATGGCTAATGGTTGTAAAAGACTGGGGGTCTTAATTGTTTCCACCTTATTTTGTTGGAAAACCAAACATTCTATGACAAACCCTTGAACATCAGTTTTAAGGCCATACCAAAAAAAATCCTTTTTGACCCTATGGTAGGTTTTCATAAATCTTGAGTGCCTTCTTACTGGAGAGGTGTGCAATTCTAATAGTATCCTTTGTTTGAGTTGGGAGTTCTTACATAAATATAAGTGATCTTTGTACCATTGTGAATCATTTTTCCATGTAAATGTATCTGATGCACTGGAATCCTGATACAACCTTTGAATGAGAGTCCACACTTTTTCGTCATTCTTCCATTCACCCCTTGCTTCTATTATCCAATCGGCTTGGATGATCGAGATAACACAAAGAAAGGCCTCAACATCTTCATTCTTTCTTGAGAGTGCATCTGCCACAAAATTTCACTTCCCTTTTTTATAGATGATTTCAAAATCATAACCCAATATCTTGGTCACCCATTTTTGTTGTTCTTCTTAAGATAGTCTTTGTTCCAAGAAGTATTTAAGACTATCATGATTTGTTTTGACTTTGAAGTGCCTACCTATTAGGTAAGGACGTTATTTCTTCAATGCATGTAGTATTTCCATCATTTAATTCTCATAAATGGGTTTGTGTAAGTCATTTCCATTGAGTGGTCGAATTTCAAAAGCTAGGGGCCTTCCTTATTGCATTAGGAAAACACCAATTCCATTTCCTAAGGCATCACATTCCACAATAAAGGTTTTTGTGAAGTCTGGAGTGGTCAAGACAAGAGCTTTTCACATCACCTCTTTAAGTTGTTCAAAAAATTTATTTTCCTCTAGAGTCCATGAAAATGCATCCTTCTTAGTTAGTGTCATTAAAGGTGATGCTATTCTTCCATAGTGTTAAAAAAACTTGCGGTAGAAACCTACCAAACCCAAAAATCCTCTAAGATTCTTCAATGTTTTGGGAATCAGTCAGTCCATAATGGCCTTAATATTGTTAGGGTCTATCTTGACACCTTCATGAGATAGCACCCAAATACTCTACGTCCTTAACCCCAAAGAAACATTTGGATGGTTTGGCATATAGTTTTTTCTTCTTTAGTAGTTGTAGCACCTTGTCAACATGTCGCACATGATCCTCCCAAGACTTACTATAGATTAGTATCGCATCAAAAAATACTAACACAAATTTTTGAAGGAAGGGATTTAAAATGGAATTCATCAACCTTTGGAATGTCGAAGGTGCATTTATAATGCCAAGAGGCATGACCAAAAATTCATAATGGCCTTCATGAGTTCAGAATGTTGTTTTTGGGATATCTTCTTCCTTCATTCTAATTTGATGATACCCTGAACGAAGATCCAACTTTTTGAAATAGATTTATCCATGTAGTTTATCTAACAATTCATCAATGACAGGAATGGGAAACTTATCTTTAATAGTGATCTTGTTGATCTCTCTATAATCTGGACACATACGCTGTGAGCCATCTTTCTTGAATACCATTACCACCAGTGCAGAGTAAGAACTTTGGCTAGGTCTAATAATACCAACCTCTAACATTTCTTCAACCATGCACTCAATTTCACTCTTTTGGGCATAAGGGTACCTGTATGGCTTGATGTTAGGAAGAAAAATCCTAGGAATTAGGTGAATATCATGATCATGATTTTGAGTGGGTGGAATACCTTTGGGAATATCTTCAAATATTTTGGAGTGCTTATCAGTGATCCCTTGGAGATCTAGAGGAATAGATGGATTAGATGTTTGAACATCTAGTGAGCATAGTTGTGAAATAACACCTTGATGCCTCTTTTTCAATAATTTTTTCATACCATTAGAGCTTATCACCTTACTGGGTTTCCCTGTGATACCTCTTAACTCAATTTCTTTTTCTTCCAGTAAAAATTTCGTTAAACGTTCTTGAAAATTAAAATCCACTGTTCCTAATGATTGTAACCATTGGATTCCTAGTACAACATCATCACCACGCATGGGTATAGAAATCATTGGACCATTCATTACATATTCCCCCATAGTAAGATTGACGTTACTGCATTTTTCTAAGAAATTGATAGTTCCTCCATTTACAATCATTACTTGAAACTCCGGTGCTAGATATACAAAGCAATTCAGAGCTTTGGACAATTTATAGTGAATGAAATTATGAGTACTACCAAAATCAATTAGGACTATTACCTTTTTATTTTTGATATATTCTTCAATCTTTAGGGTTTGAGGAGTGATAATTCTAGCCAATGCATTACACGATATCGTGGGAGTCAACTCTTCAGATGAAATTGCTTCTAAGTTTTCATCTTGAGATGGTACTTGTTCTTTTTCTTCTTCCTCTTCACAATCTATGTATAATAATTTTTTCTCACCACACTTATGTCCCTTACTGTACTTGCTGTCACAATTAAAGCATAAACATTTTGCTTTTCTTTCCTCCAATTGTTGAGGTCTCAACCTTGTAGGTTGAGGTGCTTTAGAAGAAGGAGCATTATTATTTCTATAGATGTTAGGATTGGTCCTTCTAGTAGCCATAGCCATATTTTTACTTTCAACATTTCTTTCCACCCTAAATGCATTCTCCAATGATTTGGGTTCCCAAAGGTGAACCTCATGTTGAATGTTATTCTTTAAAGTTCCTATGAATACATCAATCAAGTGCTCATATGGAATATTTTTTACCTTTATATTCAATCTTTGGAAGTTCTCAATGTGATATGTAACTGAACCCTTTTACTTGAGATTTATCAATTGGCTAAAGAAGGTATTTCTCCTTGTATCCTCATAGTGTAATATCATTTCTTCTGTGAAAATTGTCCAAGTGATGAGTGATTTGAGAGAACAAAGCCATCAATACCATACAAATTAATTGGGTTCTAAATATAAAGAAGCAATTCGTACCTTTTGTGTATGTGGCACACTCTGTACATTAAAGAATTACTCCATCTGAAGTATCCATGTGATTGGGTCCTTGCAATAAAAATTCCTCATATCGATCTTAGGAAAGTGGTTGGTCTTCAACCCAGAGTTGGAGTTTCTCCATTCTTGATTCATCTTCCTTGTGTCCTCATCATGAATTTCACGGGATACATTTTTACTTTCAGGTGTCCTCTCTATTAGGAAATTTTTCAATCCTTCCATGATCTCCCTTTTTAAACCATCCATTTTAGCATCAATTATTGCCTCCAATTTATCTTCAGTTGAATCCATCATCCCTTGTGGTTCATCTTTTGTCATTGTCTTATTTTTTAATTCATTTACGTCGCTACACATTTCTTCACCTTCATCAAGAGTCCAAGTAGGATTGTCTGGAGGATTATTTGGTGTAGAAGTTCCCTTTTTATGTGGCATGTTGGTCAAGTATCACTTTTGAACCTTGATTTTGAGGTGGTTATGATAGACAATATTTCTTCTGTTGTATCTCCAAAGTTTCGAACCTTGTGGGTATGAATTTTTTTTTTTTTGTAGTTCTCTAATATTTATTCTCTGTAGCTCCATAGGTATGATCAAAATTGGATGTGCCAAGTGGAACTTACGGTAACTTCCCCACAACTTGCTGATTTTTTTCCTTTCCAGGAGATCTCATTTGTATAGCGTTCCCCACACAAAATAATTTATATAAAATTCTGAAAATCATACCAGAAATAGTACAAACTGTCCATTATCCAATGTAATCAGTATCAATCAATTTGTATACTCTAGGAAGAAGTTATGATTTTTTTACCTAGAACACCTACTTGAGACTAGTCAATAGTACTAGTCAGATACCCTATCTTCCACAGGGTGTATCTACAAATGTAAGATGACCTAGAAGATGAATTGTTTACCATAGATACCTTACTAATTTCTATGAATAGCCTCTAGATTTCAGGGTATTGATCCATCTACTCAATATCCTCCAAGTCGTTCCTTCTAAAATTTTGTAGAAAAAACGTTATAGCTAAAATGCCAAGGTGTCTCAGATGTAGCAACGAAACCCCAAGACCTTGAGCTCTAATACCATATGTTAAGAACCAAATATCAATATAGCATAGAAAAATCTAAGAATAAGTACTCAATGCCTTGAAAAATAGATGATTTTAGATAATAAGCCTCTTCGAGGCGGCAACCTCCTTATACATCACATAAATGTTCAAGTACAAGATGATTCCAAACGAAAATGTCTCCTTGGTATATATAGGAGACTAGGAGGTACAATTAAAACTAATGGACTCAAGCCGAAATAAATAAAATAACATTACTAATTTAATATGCCCCAATTAATGGGTAATGAGCCACTATTTAGGGCTTAACAGATGCATATTTTGTGCTTTTGCAAATCCTGCTTGATATGCTCAATTATTTCTTCTGACATTTGGAATTGTTGGTTTTGTAGCGATTTCCATTTCCTAAAATCTTGTTGGCTAGCTATATTCCAAAGATCCTTGAACTTTGGGCCACCCAGGGGTGGAAGAGTAGCTTGGGGGGGAGGTTGTGCAATATTTCTAGACTTAGAAGTTGTTACCATCAGTCTATCTAGAAATTGGCGTGGGCTTTCTAATGTATCTTCCAGAAGCTATGTGTTGGATGATATCACACTTAAGATTCATTGAATTCCATATGAGAGAGCCTTGTGTTTTTTGAGTGAAGAGGATTAGATTATGGGGTTCCCATCCCACTACATATTTATTGTTTGAAAATTGTGCCCATATGATTGAACTATTTAAGACCTAGCTCCACCAAGTTTTTACACTGAGTATTTCATTGTTCTTTGTGTGATCCCATAGACCTAGGCCCCCCATGGATTTGGGAAAGAAAACTTTATCCCATTTGACAAGAGCCCATTTTTTGGAGTTGTTGTCTCCACCCCAGAGGAAAGTTCGTTGAAGTTTCCTGATAGACTTGAGAACCCATTTAGGGGTATCCAGAACTGAGAAGAGGTACAAAGGCATTGTTTGAAGAATAATTTTTTATGAGAACAAGTCACCTTGCCAAATTGAGGGAACAAAAGGTTCAAGAAGAGAGTTTCTGGGTCATTTTGTAGATGAGTTGCTTCCAAGTGGAGTGTTTGAGAGTTGAGTCAATAAAGTGGGAACCTAGGTACTTTGAGGGGAGGGAAGAGATGGTGAAGCCTAGAATTATAGCAATGTTCCTTTGAGTTATGGAGGGGTATTGAAAAAGAAGGTATGGGATTTATCGAGGTTAACAGAGGCTCCTGAGGCATTGGAGAAGGTGCTGAGGATGTCAAGCAGAGAGTGATATTAGAGAGCCTGTTGAGCACACATTATTGAGAAGATGACCAAGGCCCTTAGCCATGAAGTTGAATAATAAGGGGGAGAGAGGGTATCCTTGATGAATGCCTCTGGAGGGTGAAAAGGTATTGGAGGTAAAGATATTGAGAAATATAGAGAAAAAGGTTGAGGATAAAAGAGGGAGAATCCATCTCACCCAATCCAAGATGAAACTGAAAGTGAGGATAATCTTTTTGATGTACTCCCAATTTAGTTGGTCAAAATCTTTGGAAAGGTTGAGCTTTAGGAGCACACTAGGTTTCTTGGTATTTTTTAAAGAGTGGATAATCTCATATGATAAAATGATAACATCAATAATTTGTCTACCTTCCACATAGCTAGTTTGTTCGGGGGAGATGAGAAGAGGGAGAAGGGGGTTTAACCAATTGACAACAACTTTTGTGATAATTTTATAAATGGAATTATAAAGGGTTATGGGTCGGTACTTTCTTGGTGATGAAACATTCTCTTATTTTTGGATTAAGGTGAGAAAGGTGGCATTAAGAGTTGGTAGCACCCATTGTTTTTTGTGGGATTCCTCCACTATCTCTATAAGGTCTTGTTTCAATAGGTCCCAACAAGAGTGAAAGAAATTGATTGTGAAACCATCCGAGCCAAGGTCTTTTCCTTCCTTCATTTGAATGAATATTATTTCCACCTCTTGTAAAGTGATTGGGTGCATTAAGGAGGCCTTGTGGTGCTCAGTGACTAGGAAAGGGATCTTATTGGTGACCAATTGGATGGCCTCCCCCTGGAGTGATTTTCTTCAGTGAGAATATCCTCATAGTATGAGACCAACTCTTTCTCAATATCCTTGTTAGCTTCAAGCTTGGATCCATCATCTTTTTTGAGGTAGGATATTTTGTTGTGCATTTTGTGTTGTATAGTGGAGTGGTGGAAGAAGGACGTGTTTCGCTCTCCCTCTTTTATCTAGAATATTCTAGACTTTTTCTTCCATAATATTTCTTCATGTTTGCACCTATCTTCTATTTGGGATTGGAGTTCCTCTTCCCTTTGTCTTGCACTTTTGTACATCCATCTCTGATGATATGATGTTGGAGAGTCTCCATATCCTATTCCAAGTTGATTTTGGAACTGAAGCTATTTTTGAAAGTAGATTTGTTCCAGGTTTTTAGATGTTTCTTTAACATTTTAATATTTTGTTGAAATATGTGCATTTTGGAGGACCCTGTGGTGTGGGTTGTGGAACACCATTTTTTGATCATGAGCATGAAGTTTGGATGAGTTAACCAAAACTTCTCAAATATAAAGGGTCGGTAGTGAGTGTTATTGTTAAGGTGTCATTGCATGCATATGGGTTAGTGATTTGAGCCACTTGAAGGAAGAATACTGGCACCAAGTTATCCTCTTGATGTAGCTATCACTTCTAAAACTAGAAATCTTTCTAAGAGGGAGGCTATTTGAGAGGAGCCACCCCATCAATTGTTCTAGGTATATATTTCACTAGTGGTTTCTGGATATACCATTTCATTATTGTTTATGAAGTCCTTGAATCTGCAATCTTCCTGAGTGAGGGTACAGTGCCCGCATTTTTTTTCCCGGAGGGTGGTAATTAGAATGAAGTTGCTCCCAATGATATACATCTATCTAGGATGATATATTTTGTACTAGTCCAGGAAGTCCATAAGCTTGTCCTTTTGATGTGATGATTGGGGGCCATATGCGTTAGTGATAAATCCATGCACATCGGTACCTAAGAGATGGAATGAGGTTGATATGGAATTTCTGGTGGTTGTGAAATCATTGAGAGTGATTTATGTTGGATTCCAAGCAATCTCTAGACCACCAGAGGTGCCAGCAATGTCAAACAAAATGGATTCATTGTTTTTCCAAAGGTGCTACAACAAGGCTTTTATATTATCACTATTTCTTTTATTTTCTTGGATCATGAGCATTGTGGGTCTTTCCTAAAGAACCTTTCTTCGTATCACTTTATGCTTGCAAAGACTGATGATTCCTATGATATTCCAGGAGATGAATTTCATTGAGAACATTGAGAGTTAGAGGGGAAGAATACAATAATTTGAGCATATTGCCTAGACTCAACCAATCTAGATCCCGAGGTGGCAATGCGTTGTAGGTATGTTTGGTGCCCTTTTTATTTGGCATCCTTGCCTATGTTTTTTGAATCATTTGGGGGTTGTTCAGGATTCCCAGTCGGGCTCACATTCTTTCTTTGTTCAACGATTCTTTGAGAAAGTGTATATGCCTTGGAGGGATTGCATGCAAATATCTATTTTTGAATGCATCTTCTATCCCTAGGGGATCTATCTCTCCCAGATCTAGATCCCCCATCTCTTCATCCATTAGAACAACAAGGTCCTGACTTGTTGAGAAGGATGGAATTTCTTGAGAGGACATTAGGGATGGATTGTCTTGAGTATTGACATGGGTGTTTCTTGGATATTGGGTTGAATCACCTCCTTTTTTCTGCACAAGTTCCTTGTGTTGCCTTTTGGGAACCGGTTGTTCCTCTTCTTTGTTGTTGTCTTCTTCCTCGGGTTGATTGCAGACAACAAGGAATTTGTTTCTTTTTGGTGGATCTAGAGGCTTGGATGCATATTAGGGCTTTTGATTTGGCTGCCAATGATTGGTTACCTTTTTGAAGCCTTCCTCATCTATGTTTTTTGCATATTTGAGGTTTGTTGTAGGCTTGTTTTGAGGAAAATCTCAGAAGAGATGTTCGTGTTCATGGCACTTTCGACATCTAAAAGGAACATGCTCATAATCAATGGTTGAGATCCACTCCGTGTCTTCATGTGAAAGAGAAAAGGAGTTGGGCAGGGTTTTGGCTATGTGCATGTAGACGTAGATCCTAACATATGATGTGTATTTGTTGGTGTTGTGCCTGTTTCATCACTTGGATGAGAAAAACAATGGCACTCGCATGCCTAGTTGGGCCTTCTAGACAAGACATAAGTTAGTGATTGGGTTAAACAATCCAAACACATGTAATAAACAAATAAACAAACTAAAACAACTAAGGAAGTAAAAACTAGATTGCATAAGAAACTTAGAACCATAAACAATCAACCAATGACCAAGATTATGCCACCAATGGATAATTATATTAGTTGTAAACACACTGTAGAGAAAAATGAGGACTTATGGGTCCCCTCTTCCTCCTTGGGAGGGATCTTGAGTTTCCTAATGGAGAGTTATTCTTACAATGGAAGAAAAATGGAAAATAATGAAGAAAATCAATGCCTATTCTCTCAAGAGGTGAGTGGAATGGCCTATTGCAATGATGCTTGAATACTCCTAGGAGAAAAGATGATTCTCAAGGGAGAATTGAGGTACAATAACAATACTATGAAGATATCATTTTCTTAGTGCACCCATGGCCTCCATTTATAGCATTTCTTCAAGGAAAAATTCAACTGGCTTTTAGTGTGAACAAGGGGCCCTCTAAGGTACCCTTTGGTCATTGACTAGTCCCCCATTCAGATTTTTCTTAGATATGGAGGTCAAATCAAGTTGGGAGATGGTCCATAAGTGGTTGGGGGGGAAAAAAGAACCACAAATGCATCGTTCACAGGGGTGCACAAATTTTCTCATAAACAATCGCTCATTTGGCACATTGTGCGCTCTACGGGCTTTGTTGGCCGGTGCACTGTGCATGCACTTCCTTTAGTGAGTTTGCACATGTCAATTTTTGGCCAATTGTATAGTTTTTTCCTTTTGAAATGAATTTTGGTGTTGCATGTGAACTAATTGTTGTTGGCATTATTGTGTTTTTGTAACCATTTGCGAGCAATGTTGCAGACAAAATTTTAGTGATAATAGATGCCTCCTGATGTGTGAGGTTAGGAGCATACGTATAACCAAAATATATCAATTTTTATTCTACTGAGAGTGCCATTATAATGAAGAGTGCTGAGAGGAACTCCAAGAGTGACCCATTGAAGGGAGAGGGGAAACTGTGGGACCCAAATCTTTCTCTAGGGAGAAAAAATGAAATTTATATACAAGCGAGGCAAGAATGCCCCATGCTCATGTCATGTAACTCAAAATGTAAGACAATAATTATAGTTGTATGTTGATGTAGATAATTGCAGTGCCCTTCGAGGTGGTTTGATAACAACATATGACAATTCTGAATGGTGAACATACTCTAAAAAGAGGCAAGGAATCCTGTAAGAAGTGTCGATGATTCATAGGCATTGATGGCCTAACAAATTTATGGGTCTTCGAATGGTATAAAACAACTGTAATAGTGACATAGTAAGGCCCACCATAACATGATATTTTTTTGAATTCGAATGTTATGGGGGTCAATGTAATGAAAGAGCAATGATGATTCACTTTGTGTCGCTTGATACTCTTCATTGTAAAGGTAATGAGAGTCAAGATATTGTCATCCTTCTAGAAACTATGATGATGTCGACAGAAAGAGAGATGTGACTCCAAGAAGCAAAGGGTTTTGTGAAATCTACTCGGATGAGATCGAGTACTGATGGGGAACATGATCGAAGTCAATATGTGGTGAGACTCAAGAATGCCCTTGGTTGGGGTATGTTTGGAGGATGATTGGAAGAAACTGTAAAATTATATCTAGTGTCAGGGGGACGACTAGATATGGGGGTAAATTGTTCCAGAGGCTTGACAAAGTGGAAAAATACATAGATCATGGGTACATGGACTTTGGAGTACTCAGGGTTCGTGAACGATTTCAAAATGACAAAAAGAGAGTGGATTCCCCAACCAAGGGTGACATGGGTTACATTGCCGGTAAAAATAAGGTCATCAAGGGTGACGACAAAAAAATAAGTCAATGTTGGAAACAAAGGATTTTAACAATTACCAAATAAATAAAGAATAATTTGGGATGAGTGTACAGATACATAAACGAGTGCCCTAGTGCAAGATGTCTTGGTCTATGAGAGCACAAGTTGCGAAGATAATAGGTGGAGGGTGGGGGCCCCATGGGTTGGTTTCTATATGAAGTAAATGAATGGAGGGGAATTTGCAGATGGGAAAACTGATTTTGGATGAAATGGAGGGTTAATGATACTGCGGAGGTGAAATCAAAATATAACCGAGATGAGATAGCCTGGGAGTCCACTGGGAAGGCTAACAAGATTATGAGAAGAAATATGAGGATTATTCTCGGAAGTCAATAAGCCTATCAAGACTCCCATCCCTAGGGGGTGAAATAAGCATGAGTGTCAAATTTCCAAGGGGAACTATGAATGGGACAACTCATGTGGAGAGAGTGCTACTAGGTGACCGTACCAAAATGCAGTAGAGGTGACGGTACTACAGAGCCAGATGTAAGGACCCTAAAGGTGAATGTCGGAGGTTGTGACTAGGAGATGCACTTGATATTCAGAGGGAATGATTACATGCCACTGTCGAACATATATCTGAAGGGGTTGTGTTATTGGATAAATCCGTAGGTGTGGACACTAACCAATCTCCCTAGATCCACCTAGATATAGAACAAAGCAAGACAAAACATGACTCTTTTCCCTAGATTTTGACCATTGAATTAACTAGGAGGCAAGAACAAATAACATACCTTATTATCGCTTCCTATGGTCTTTGTTGCTCCCTCTTCACTCCAGTGATCTCGTGCAGCCAAGACCAAGACAACACAAACCAACCAAAGTGAAGATAGCACAATCTATTCAATAGTCAATCTATGTATATGATCAAGGAATTATACAATAAAGTGGAAATAGCTTTATGGGAAAGGGACATGCTACTGTATCATATTAATGGAAAGTAAAGATTACAACTTGAGCCTTGATGTCGCAAACTTCCTTTCGATGGCCCTTGGCTCCGATACACATGCTTGCTCAATCCTTGCATGAAGAAGATCAAATCCTCTTGATAGACCTGCTAGAGTGTTTAAGTTGTTGTTCAATGCTGAGTCCTTCACACAATTCTTTCACCAATTCTCCAATGAATCTTGCTTAACCTTTTCCATGAGAATTCCCTCAATATATAGGAGAGAATGAATTAGTTACTTGGATAAGAATGATCCCAAAATATCAGGCAATCCAGTACTAGGATAACCATTCGAATTCCATCTCATCCTTCTAGAAGATTCCCTTCTAGAAGCATCGAGAATTCATCTTTTTCCTTGCTTTAGGAAGAGTTCGCACCCTAGCAGTTCAACAGAGTGCGAACTTATCGCACCCTGGCTTAAGGTAGCCTGTGAGAATCATGCATTCTTGCAGGAAAATATACTAGCAACCTGCAAACCTTCTTCAAAAATGAGATTTCTGGAAAGAGAAGAAAGTAACTTTTCTCAGGAGAAAGTTCTTATGAAGAGCCTGAGTACACCATCATCAATACATCATCATGATGACCAAAATCATGGGTAACAGGTTGCACCATTTATGATGACCGAGTACCTGCAAACATTAAAACCGAATACCTGACGTGAACAATATCTGATGGTAAATGACATATAATAGCTATTTGATAATTTTGAACATGAGCATGCATACCTAGACGTGACGTGAGAAAAATGCTCCCTCGGGGCCAAGTTCAGATGGTGACCCGGGGAATGTGACTGTGTAGATGGAGGGACCATGATCCCTTGGATGAAGATGGATCAGGAAATAGAGAGTCTGGGCTCCTATAACCAAGTGTGGAAGTTTGGAAAAAGGGACTATATATGGCTGGTGGGCCCACAATTTCACCTCATTCTTACCTATCACTATAGTGATTTGACGAGCATATTTGGAGGAGTTTTGGAGATTATAGGAGCTTGAGTCAACTGATCTGGGAGTTGCGAGAGTTGGCTTAGTGGTCCCATCCTCCTCCATAGCATGAATTTCCTAGTTTTGAGATAGGGGTCATATGGAGGGTCGTAAAAGGGTAGGTTTAGGGGTGGGCCCACGAATGCGTGGGAGAAGGAAGAATACTCGCGCTCAGATGTGTGGGTATAATTCCATCTCCCATGCATAATGTGCAGTTGTTCTTGATAGAACCGCGCATAGTGGTGCGAGGGAAGGAAACACATGTGTGCATTAGATGCATGCCTGTTAAGATGACAATTATGCACTATGCGCAGTTGTTTTTCCGAAAGCTACGCATTAGTGCACAACTAGCTAGAGGACAAGTGCAAATGTGTGTGCACTTATTGGGGTGGAAGTTGCACATTGATGCACAAATTTTTCACAGATAGCTGCGCATTAATGCGTAGATGTGCAAAGAACAGGTGCACATATGTGTGCACGTGTGTGGGTGAAAGTCGCGCACTTGAGGCGAAGCTAAGGGTGTTTTAAATTTTGAATTTTTTTATGTTTTTAATGAATGAGGAGGGTTGATGAAGTGTTTTTGTGGATGCATGGGATCATCTTGTGATGAGAGAGCACTATACCAGTCCATTTGAGGGAGTGAGACTGGGAGCACCTTCGAGAGGGGGTGAAAGAGAAGCTAGGCATTCAGAGAGACTTAGCAGCCTGCGAGTTGCTCAAGTTGTTTGAGT
>JASDQU010103620.1:222112-239166 GCA_032191745.1 Picea mariana
ATGAGGAGGGTTGATGAAGTGTTTTTGTGGATGCATGGGATCATCTTGTGATGAGAGAGCACTATACCAGTCCATTTGAGGGAGTGAGACTGGGAGCACCTTCGAGAGGGGGTGAAAGAGAAGCTAGGCATTCAGAGAGACTTAGCAGCCTGCGAGTTGCTCAAGTTGTTTGAGTGCCCTTTGATATGGTCGTAGGAGTTCCTGATTTAGTATTTGATATCCATGTGGAGCAATGATCTAGAGTGCTTCATTTTTATGGGACAATAACTGTTACTCTCAATTGTGGAGGATATATACTTTTTGATGTGGCTCCCCTTCCAGGGGATGGCCTTGCTTGCTGACCTCTAGCTGTCGGAGGACATTAGATTGGTGGACATGGAATGACGTTACTATTAGGGATCGAACTAGATGTTGGGTTTCGTTATCCGTATCGAGGTGATGGATGATCTCTTGCCTCAGTGCATCACTTCCATAGTAGTGAGGATCTATGGATCCTTGGTGCTTCAGCGGATCACAAGAGGTCAGTTGAGGATTTTGGAGAGGGTCTTGTATGGGGAATTTTCTTCCTGGGGGTTGATGTTGCACTCTAGGATGATGGGGAAGATTCACCAATGTCGAACCACTGACTCTGGTGATTTTTCTTTTGGGTCTATCCCAGTGGCCTGGTTTCTGGAGAGGATGCCCCTCTTGCACTCGAGGATTTTGTTGGCACCTTCAGGGTTGTGGGAGGCACGATTGGTGGACCCCCAACTGGTGGGGCACCTCGAGTTGACATAGGACCTGGGGGGAGCTCTGGGAGCACCATGAGTGCTATTTTTTGTATTTGTATAGGCTTGCGAGCCCATTTTCTATAAGGTAGTTGATACCCATTTTGTATAGGGTAGGGGGTACACATTTTGTACCTATAGGGGTAAGGGGACTCACTGGCCTATGAGCGATGTATATTTTGTATTTTGTAAAAATTTATGACACTTTGGAGGATATATATATATATATATATATATATGGATACATATTATTTGGCTCTTGTTATGTCTATGTGTTTTTATGTTTTTTATGGTTTATGATGTCTAATATATATGTTGTGCCCGATGTATGGTGCTTATGTATATGGGATGATGTGTTAATGTGATAAATGCCAATTTAATACTAGGTTAGCCATATTATTTTCTATTTGATTAAATTGTCGAGGAATATGTGTAAATGTATTTAAATCAATGTTTCGAGATAAGAGTCTAACTTGCAGGTATTTGCGAAAGAGGCAAGGATCATGGACACAATATACATTGTTGAGTTGCAGGACGACAAACTGGGAATCTAATAAAACACTAAGGTGACAAATGCGACAGTGACTGGCCTCAGCAAGGAGACCAATCATGACGATGTATTCTTCTTGGTTGTAAGTGGTTGAGCCCAAACATATTCCACTGGAGTGGAGCAGTTCATGTGAGGGGGTATAGAGGGCCGAAGCGAACGAAGTGATATTCTATGTCTAGCGGCTAACACCGTCAACATAACCTATGTTGTAGGACGATGGAGGATGCATCTATCAATAACATGGATGGTAGATCAGACATGAGGAGTGGACATGAAAAAGAAGACTAAAAACTCTACAAATGTTTACAAGGAAAAAACCTAGTGTAGAATGAATACACTCAAGTGTAAAACTTCTTTAAGAAAAACCTGTTTACAGGTTCTTTGAGAGGATAGCTTTCTGGAGAGGCTAGGGTGTATGTGCCTTTAGTGAGGTAGTGTTGGACAATGTAGGTTCCATGCCATAATGATTTTAATTTCCCATGACCAAGAGTATCATGGGCGATATCGTAGTCTAGGAAGAGATCTCCTTCGTTAAATGAACGAAGGTTGACATGGTGGTCAATGGTGGATTTGGAACTTTTTTTAGCTACCTCATTTCTCTGTAATGAAGATCGACGATCTTCCTCCAACGACTCTAAGGTCAGCAAGTGTTGCTCCATTGGAGCAGTGTCACGTACTATCTCTATGGAAGTGCGTAATGTGGGAATTTCTCGCTTGATAGGGAGGGTGGCTTCGATCCCATGGACGAGGTGGAACGGTGTAAAACTAGTGGTAGTTTTGACTACCGCGCAATAATCCCATAATGTTGAAAACAACATATGATGCCATTTGGTATTATGTTTGTCGATAGTATGTTGTAGCATGGTTTTGAGGAATTTGTTGATAGCCTCGACCTGTCTGTTGGACTGAGGGTAGTATGGGGAGGAAAAATCATGGGAGAAGCCTAAATTTGAGGAGAGTTATGAAAATATATCATTCTCAAAGTGTTTACTGTGATTGGATATTAAATGCAGTGGAATTCCAAAATGGGTAATGACGTGGTTGAAGAAAAAACGTGTTGTTGTGTCAGGGGTATTTTTGAAGGTAGGCATGGCTTTGACCCATTTTGGTAAAGTAATCGATTGCCACAAAAATGTACTTGTTTCCATTATTGGATGGTAGATTGAAAGTCATGAAGTCTATGCCCCATTTGTAGAAAGGTTCTGCGGTTATGACTGGATGTAGAAGAGCAGGTGGCACTCGTGCTTTGTTTGCATAGAGCTGGCATTGGTTGCATCGCTTGACAGTGTGGATGCAGTCATGAAATAGTGTGGGCTAGAAGCATCCTTCTTGAATGAGTTTTTGGGCAGAGGACATACTTGAGAGGTGGCCACCATAGGTGCCACTATGGAAACCATTCAACACCCTGTCGGCTTCGTCGATGGTCAGACATTAACAGAGGATGGTATCGACCCTGCATCGGTACAAGACGTCAACTATGAGGAGGTATTGAGGGGACTAATGGTGAATGCACTGAAAATCATCTAGAGAGAGATGCGACCCAAACTTTTGTGCCTGAAGGAAGAAAAGAAGGGCGTCGTACTAGGGGTCATTAGAGGGGATGAAGAAGAGGTGTTCATTGGGAAAATATGTATTGACAAGTGAATCTTTAGAGTTTGATGGAAACGTCGTAATGAGTTCGGTGAAAACAAGTGCTTTCTTTCTTTTGGGAGATGAGAAATATAGGTCGTATTCTTGAAGGATGATGATCCATCGAGAAATTTTTCCATTAATATTCCTTCAACTAACCAAGTATTGCATGGGGTTGGACTCTGCTATGACTTTGGTAGTCAGAACCAGGATATTGTGATGTAGTTTCTAAACTGTGAGGACAACTGTGAAGGCTAGTTTCTCATCATGATTGTATTTTAGGGGTGGTCCTGAAAGATTTTTACTGATGTAGTAAATGACCTGTTCTCGCCCATCATCCCATAGTTGTATGAGGACTCCTGCTACTGGGATGGTTGAGGCTGACAAGTAGAGGATGTAATCGCTATTATAGTATGGGGGACTAATCAAAGGGGCATTGGATAGGGCCACTTTTAGATCATCAAAAGTGGTTTTAGCATGTTCATCCCATACAAATGGGATGTCATTATGTAGTAGGTGGAGGAAACCATGCACATGTTTGGGGTAATCTGGGACAAAGTGACATAAAAATTTAGCTTTTCCTTGTAAGCTCTGAAATTCGCTTAAATTCCTAGGTGGTGGAATTTTTGTGATAGCTTGGACCTTGAGGGGGTCCACCATGATGCTGTGTTGGGAGAAAGTGAACCCAAGAAGGCATCCGACGGTGATGCAAAATACACACTTGAGGGGGTTTAAGTGGATATTATATTGGCGACATCATTGAGAAACGATGCGTAAGTCGTCAAAATGTTGGGTTCGTTTCTTGGATCGAGCAGTGAGGTCATCCTAGTAAGAGAGGATGATGCAAGAAAGATCATGGAAAACATAATTCATGGCCCATTGAAATGTAGCACCTGCATTTTTTAGTCCAAAAGGCATGACACGATAAGAAAAAGTACCCCATGGAGTAGTAAAAGTGATTTTATAATGATCTGCTGGAGGGATTTGGATTTGAATGTAGTCGGAGAACCCATCCATGAAGGACAATGTGATGCAGGAGCATCACTCCATCTCAGCACGTGCCACCTCATTTACACGTGAAGAGCGATCTCAAATCCAAGTCGTTGGATCTTGAAGGACATGTGGCAAAGGACCAGTGCATCACCGATTTGCAATCAGAAGCAGTGGAGTTGGGAAAAGAGAGGGTTTGCAAAGTCCGAGCTCATGAATTGATCACATTCATTGATCGCGGGAAGAACATGGACCATATATTTGGTTCTGAAGAAATCGTTGATTCAAAATTAGGGAAGGAAGAGGAAACTACTCGCAAAATTCCCGAAGTGCAGGGTCACGAAGGGGGTTAACCCATGGTAGTAGTCCATGGTAACATCAATGAAAAAGGGTCTGCGGGTGCCACAGAAATGACACTTGAAGAAAAGGAAAGACATATGATAGAGATTTTGGGTTCCAGTAAGGAATCTAAAGAGTCACTTCGACTCATAAATTCTAATGATCCTAGACTGGGAGGTCAAGTCATCCCTTTGGAGGGAAGGTTTATGTCAGAGTGGTATCAAAGCTTGATTTCTTCTGCAGAGTGTGGAATAAGGGAGATACAAAGATAGTCTGATACCAAGTGGTATCAGAGCTTGATTTCATCTGTAGAGTGTGGGCGAAGGGAGACAAAGTGTGATGCTTTGCTGGAATTGTTGCAAGTCATGCGACAGATGGTAACCAGCTAGGTGGGCTGCAAACAAAGCGAGATGGCCATTGACAGTCATAAGCATGGTCGAGGGGAAGTCTAGTCACATAATAGAAAGGTGGAGATGGACACGAAGCTCAGTGAAATTTGAGCGCAGATGGAGGAGCTAACATTTAAGATGCAGCAGGATCACAGGTACACTGGAGGTATGAATGGCCTTTGAAGAGGACAACCATATGGCATGTTTAGAATTTTTTGGCTAGGAGGCAACAACAGATGTTAAAGAGGTGGTTGAGGCATGATGGAAACCTTGATTATAAGGGAAAGAGATCTGGAAAGAATCTTGTAGATTTCTAGGTGGGCAATAAGAAGGGATCAGTGGATATCATAGAATGCCAGGTGGGAAGAGGAGACATACCATATTTCCAGGTGCGCAAGGGAGAAGAGATGAGCTCAGCTGAGAGTTCATTAATACGTGAAGAGGAGGAATAAGAGAGACCTCACTCGGATGAATATTTTCATAGGAATGTGAGCCACATGAATGAATACGATGAGAAGATAAAAAATTCGGTCACAAAGAATGAGGATCAGAGGGATTTTTTGATCATTGGAGGAGTCGAGATATTCCTACCAAGCAGCTGAGGAGAGGCTAGTACAAATGTTGTAGATATGATAGAAATACAAAAAGATGAGACTATCATGGAAGAAAAGGAATAGATACTGATGTCTGTCCCAATAGAAGGAGAACACCTAGTTGAGTTACTCACTCAGTGGGAATTGGAGTTAAGGGCACTGGAGGATTGGTTGGATAATCCATAACTAGAAGGTGACTGCTAGAATATAGCCATGTCAGGGGAGATACACCAACATGAGTTGCAGTTGGTAGGAGATGGAAGAGAGCCAACTAAAGAACCAAGAGAGGTAAAAGCTGAGTAGAAGCCTAGTGATGAAAAGCCTACAGGAGGGAAGACTGCAGTAGAGTGGCAAGCTAAGGCCACAAAGGAAGAAGGTGTCTTGGGAAGTTAGTGTGATTTTCCCATTGACAAGGAGTGAGTGCAGCAAGTTAGTATACAATAGAAGAACCAACCATGGGAGCAACTAGACAAGGTGATCGAGGAGATCAGGGAGTTGATATCGAGGTCAACAAAAGAAGTGGTCAACATGAGGAAACTAGATGAAAGGAAACATGCACAAGTAATAGGGATGATGCAGAAGCAGAGGAGACAAGAGACAATTCTAAAGGAAATTTTGGGATCCAGATGGATTTCAGCCACGTTGGAAAGCTCATGAGTAGGAGCTCATGATTTTTTCCACTGTGGATTATGATGCAGGAGCATCACTCCATCTCAGAACGTGCCAACTCATTTACACACGTAGTGTGTATTCAAGGAAGGAGAGGTGTTTCCCTCTCATTTTTTCCTCGAGAATCCAAGACGAGATCCAAACATTAATTGATGACAAGATGGAAGAGAAGAATCGTCATCCATTAATAGGCTGAAGATGAAATAGATCTACATCCGATTTGGAGTAGGTGACCATCATTGTAATTTGGCCTTTTGATAGGCATTAGGGCTGGTGATTTGATACCATTAGTTAGCTTGCGATGGAAGCTCATAGAGCCCCTCTTGTATAAATATTTGTATTGTAAGCAAAGTAGAGGTTAGACAAGTCGGGTTGTAGGTTAGAGGTTAGGAGAATTTCAGAGAGACGATACACAGTTGTAGCTCAAACTCCACCATTGTAATTTGGCATTTCACCATTAATAGAAATTGATAGTTTTTCCTATTTTACATTTCTTTGTAATGGATATTACGTTATGAATTTATTTTACATGCATTTGAGTTGTAGATGAATGTTAGAAATCATCAACAGGGATAGGGATATTGTTTTCTATCCGAGAGTGCATTGCGTTAAGTGTGGTTCTCTAGGCTAAGTGTAAGGAGTGTGCTACAAAGATGGGGAACTATGTAAGCCTATGCAAGGAGTGTGTGTCTGAACTTAGTGGAGTTAGAAGAGAATCCACCAGGAAGGCACACCAGATTTACTTATAGAATCAGAGAGAAATTTCAAGGTGGTTAGGCTCCTTGAAAATAAATACCATGTGGAGAGAGGCACAGTCCAGAGTTACTGAACACTTTGGAATACTCTGCCAGGAGGGCATCGAGCTAACGTGAGCATGTGTAGGAGAAACACGGATGAAGGTGTTGAAGAACCCTAGAATTACTGAACATTATGGTGAAGGAAGGCTTTGCAAGAGGTGCGTCGATAAAGGAAAGGAGCTTTTTTAAACCTTTCCACAAGGTGAGAGAGAATTCATCAAAGATCTGAGCCAAGCATAAGGAGTGTGCCTAATGTGTTGTAAATTCTCTTTACAAGCTCAAAAATCAGAGCGAGAAACTGCCAGAAGGGCACGAGAAAGTTGCAGAGGAACTTAGAGCCAAGAAGGTTTTCAAGCCGAGCAAAGTTGTTAGAGAGTTGCACAAATTTTTGCAAGGAGTGTAGAAAGGATCTTTTGAGAACAACCTAAGTCTCGAAAGGTGAAATTGTGATAAGTGTGCAAAGGATTTGAGGACTTTCTAAACTATTGAGGATAGAGAATTCATCCATCAATAAGGAGAAGACAGGTGATAGGAGATCGAGAGGTTCGGGGAGGAAAAACTTTGGAAAGTTTGCGGAGAGCAAACCAGGATCTTTGCAAAGTCGCAAAGAGTGATCTCAAATCCAGGTCATTGGATATGTAGGGACGCATGGGAAAGGACCAGTTGTTAGTGGGTCAGTGGGTGCCACAAAAATAAGGCCTGAAGAAAAGGAAAGACCTGTGGTAGAGATTTCGGGTTCCAATAAGGAATCTAAGGAGTCACTACAACTAAGAAATTCAAATGATCCTAGACCAGGAGGTCATATCATCCCTTTGGAGGGGAGTTTGACATCATAATGCCTCATGTCTAGAACAATCATCGATAATTTGGTCGATGAAAGGGGTCAGAAAGTTTTCATTGGGACTAGCATGGTTGAGATCACGATAGTCGGTGCAGACACGAATAGTTCCCTATTTTTTGTTAAGGGGGATGATGTTGGAAACCAATGAGGTATACACAATGGGTTAAATGAACCCAAAAACATGTAACTTGTGGATTTCATCTTTGATAGCAGCAAATTTGGATGGGTGAAGTGGACATTTCTTTTGATGGACTGGGGTGACATCTGGCCATGTGTCGATATGATGTTTGACTATAGAAGGATCGAGGTCAGGCATCTCCACATATGACCAGGAAAAAATATCTTGATATTATTGAAAGAGAGCTTTGTAAGATGTGAGTTCCTCAAGGGAGCATGAGGAACCAATGGTGATATATTCAATGATTCTCAGTTTGATGGAAATGTCAACCTTGACAGTGGGGGAGATATTGGCCATGTTTCCTTCTTCAAAAGCATATGGGGAAGTGATAGGGTTGTTGGATCGGTATATATGCCCTAAATGACTAAAATCCCTATTTTCAATTGCACATATAGAGGCTTGGCTAGGAGGGTCGAAGGCTTCTTGTGAGAGAAAAAGTGCTCCGTGATGGAGCATGTTCCATGGGAAATCGGGGGTAGTGAGTTCCTCCAGGATATCTTCATCGCAGTGGAAAATGTGAGAATACAGGGGATTCATAGAGGTGACACAGGTGACTATCACAGTGTGATTGTACTTAAGTGGAGAAGACATAGAGGGGATATCAAATCTGGGTGCGATGGCTCACTTGACATAAACCAAATGTTCTGACACTATGGGTGATAAACTGTGGTAGGGGGTAAGATTTCCTATGGGAAATGAACTGGAGAATTGGGAGGATTTGGGGGAATATCCTTAGATATATATCTATGAACCATGGAGGGGTGGGAAGTGACTTAGGTTCATGAGAGGTGATTTTGATAGTACATAGAGAGGGCAGGATCAATGGTGAGGTGGTCGGATGTGGTTGAATAGGGGTTGAATTATGACCTTGGTATGCCACAATCAAAGGACACCAGTATGTGAAGTGAGCAAGTGAGTCATAAAGAGTGCAAGGACATCTCATCTGTTCAGTGACTGAGGAAGAGACATAATGAATTTTTGTGATGTGAGTACCAAAAAGCGGTGGTGGAGAAGGCTCTTATTGAAAGGTTTCGCATAATGTTGTTACCGTCTGGCGAAACTGAGGTAGAGCTGGGAAATGATGAGTGTAGTGGCCATATTCTAAACAAATGGAACAAGCGAATTTGGTTCGCAACCCTTTACTTCCTATAGTGGAGTACCCTGTAGTAGTACTAGATGTGCTTGGTGAATCACTGAGCGATGTGATTGCTAGAGGGAGTTGGATCAGATTGTGTAACTCTGGAAGAGAATAACATCTATTAGTGGGGTGTCCCTCTCTTTTGCATAGTGCGCAAGGAGCTTGAACTTGGGGAGGAAGTGGAGCTATGGGTTATTTCTTCTTCCATCTTCCCTCAGCTATGGTAGTGATGCTACAAATTGGGGGTGAGCGTGGTGTGGCCGAGGCCTATACTGGAATCTACATTGGGATTCCCTCTGACGGAGGAGGGAGAGATGGTTGAGGAACCATTACGGGTGGGTGCAGATATCATACAGGGATGGAAAGCATCATGATGGGAATGGTAAGGATTTTGGATACCTGAAATGCTTGAACTTTAGGTCAGGGGTAGAAGAAGGGCATTTGAGTAATGGCTTGAGGGATTATTTCCCAAACTAGGATTTTCCCTTGGGGGTGGGAGAAATCAAGGATAAGTGGTGCAGTATGGTTCTCAAGGAATTCCTGAGGTAATATTTCTTCATTTGTTGGAACATTGAGGCATAGAGAGGCCTCAGTAGGAGGAATTGTGTCTCTGATTTCAGTTCCATTGGAAGATATGACACACACTTGTGCCAAAGGGTGTATGAGAGGTGGTGCTCCATGGTATGCCCCTAGCAAGGATGGGTCTTTGAAAATTTTGGGGCCCATGTCAATTATTTAATAAGCATATAAGCTAGTGCAAACAAGAGGCAAGATGTTATCAATGTTGGTGGAGTGGTTAGGCTCATAATGTGTAATTTGGTCATTGGTGACGATGTTCCCATTATGGGGGAAAATCATTGTTTGAAACAAAGAAGAGGCAATGGCCTTCATAGCGTACATGTATCTACATCCCAAAAATACATTGTAATCGAGTGGGGCATAGATAACTTTGATGTCGATGAGGATGTTTTTTCCCCCAAGTTCGACGGGGACATTTTGGAAGATCCCTTTAGGGGAGGATGTTCAACCATCATAGGCTCTCAAGGTGATGGCGAATGGTACTAGCTCAGGGGAGCCAAGTTTCATCCATACAGTTTTGGACATGATGCATGTGGATGCAACTTCATCAATGATACACTGATGAACCATGATGTTCTGAATCTTGACTAGTATCTGGAAAGCTACCAGAGTGGGGAGGTGTAGTTCTGGGCTATCAAGATAAAATGTGATGAGTCTACTATCATCTAGGTCAACTGCCCCTAAGGAATAAAGTAATGATTTTCATTGAGTTGGATAGGTTTGGAGGACCTCCAATATAGACATGGCTGTAGCAGACTCTGCCAAGTCATCGACCAGACTGTAATTGTGTGTTTCCTTAGCCTGAGGGTTATTGGCATTCCGTCGTAATGGAATGCGAGGGATACAAATGGTAGGTTCAATATTATGGCATGGAATTACCAAGGGTTGTCTGGCTATCGATGGAGCTAGTTCCAAGGTGGTTAGAGTAGATTTAGGGGGTGCATTGTATTGATGACCACACTTTTGTAGAAGAATTTATTCTTCTCTAGTGAGGAGGATATTGCGATCCACTGGATTTCTAGGGTGGATGGGCCTTGGGTTTTGATACTACTCCATTTGTGGTGGGGCAAGATGTACCTCTTGTTGGGTATTCATCATACTTGGTGTGGAATAGGTTTTTGCAATAAGGTTGGGGTTGGCTATTGCAAGCATTTTTGTGGGGCCTGATGAGGGGTAGGCAACGCTGGAGGATGGGGCACGTTCATGGATTCTTTCATCCGTTTGATGTCAACAATTTGGGGATAATGGTGAGTATAATGTCCATATTCACTGCAAAGAGTGTAGGGGAAGTTCATCCAGAGGTTTTTATTATTGTTCTTCCCTTAGAATTTGTTGTTATTGTCCCCTTGGGGGTTTTGGTTACCTTGATTTCGGTTACCCCCAATAGGTTGGTTTTGTTGGGGTTTATTTCCACCTAGTCCCGAGTTATTATTGTTTTTTTTTTTCCTTTATTCTTGGAATTATTCGACTGATGGGTTGTACTTTCCATATTTAGTTGCTCAAAAGTATGAAGTTATTGAATGGGAGAGGGTTGAACAAAGTTAACGTCGTTATGTGGTTGTCCATGTGGAGGAGAAACTGGCTATGGAGGATGAGGAAATGAAAAATATGGATTTTTTTGTGGAAATGATCGATAGGGTGCATATGAAGGTGAAGCACTTTCACTAGTGTCTAGGTTATATGCTGAGGTAGAAGGGGAATATGAACTTGGTTGAGAGGTCGGGCGCATTATGGGTGTTGACAAAGGTCCACTCATGGGTGGAGGGGGAGCAACATGATATGGATGTTGGTAAGGGGGAGGAGGGTAATGAGATGGACCTCTACATGGTTGCGGATATTGAGGTGCACCATACATAGGTGGTGGTTGGTTCTAAGGGTTGTGGTGTGTCATGGTACCAATCAACCCATTTGCAGCATGAGACATTCTAGGTTTTTCCTTGCCAAATGGTACGGGTCTAGGTGCATCGGGTAATATTGTGTATAAGTAACCTGATTAAGAATAAATGAGGTCGAAATGTTGGGCATTATTGATGGCTTCCTCTTCGGATTGGGGGAAGGTGGATGCTACATATTTGGAAAGTATAGAGACAAGTGATTTTAGAAACCAATCGAGACATTTTTCTTTAGTGGTTTCTTCTTTGCATAAACTACGTCGCCAACACAATTTGTGGATGTGGTCAACAATATGCATAGCTGAGGTTTGTTTTCACTCGGAGAGAAGTTCTAAACCAGTGTCATGATCATCTGGTAGTTGGAAAAAGGCCAAAAAGGCTTTGGCCAAGGATTCAAAAGTCACATGGGACCCTGATTTTTCGTCCACATACCATTTGGATGATGTACTAGTGAGTGTTCTTTGAAATAAACTTAAGCGGATGGAGTCATCCATGATATTTTTTTTGAAGAGAACCATAAGTGGAAGGTCCCCCAATTTTCCTTCAAATTTTGGAATATCTGAAGGTAGTTTGGTAGGCATATTGGGCCATGTGGGCTCATGTAAAATGGGATCATTCATGAGTTTAGTCAAATAAGGAATGTTGAGAGATGCCAAGTATGGCATGGGGGGAGTTGGTGGAGGATTAGTTCCAGCCATGATGTGAGTAGGTAGTGGACCTAACCCTTGAGAGGGATTTGGGGTTGTACTTCTCCTTGAGAAGAAGTTTTCCCCTTGTCTCCTTGTGAAGGACAGATAGTGGATGGATGTCCTTGGGAATTGGACCCAAGCAAATTGGAACCAAGAAAACTTGATCCCAAAATAGTGGTGCTCACATGGGTGTTAGATGGTTGAGCCGGTGAGTCAAAAAGACTATGGACTCCTCCTAGAATAGGAGGGAGGTTTTGAAAGCGTCTGGAACAATGAGAATTATGTGGGTCCCCTACGATGTCTGACTATTAAAGTGAATGTGTGAAAATGGTGATGAGAGAAATAATTAACAAGAGTCTTGTATAATTTTGGACCTTCAAAAGATAATATAACTCACAATTACATGTAATAAAATGAGCATCATACATAAATCAACTGTAAATAAACATACATGTGGGTAGGTGGATTTTTTCCATGTGGGGGAATAAAATAAAACAAATGCTCGTATCCTAAAAGACGTATCATCCTTCCTCTCAATTAAAACTGGACATTCCAAGAGAAATCAACAGTGGGGTCTGAAGCCACCTAAAGAGGAACTAGTGAAGGATGACATGACAAGTTATAGTGAGGGGTAGAGGGTGTATATCCCGAAAGAGATGGCTATATTTCTTAATAGCCACATAAAATCTGATCAAGGCACATTTGCAACCCACAATTTCCACCTAGGTAGATGTCCTAAATTTGGCCACTAGGTACCTCGGTCAAAGTGCGACATTTAGATTTCCAGCCTCAGAAATGGGTCATGGGTTGGATCCCTCCCAAGAGATGGGTGACTCAAGGGGGGATGCATAGAACAACCAGACCTCAGACTTCAACCCTTCACGAGTATCTCCTTGCCTTATGGTTTAAGAACAATTGACTTTGAGAATTTAAAATTTCTCGATTTTTCAACCTCTAATGTTTGAAAATGTGAGAACCAGATAATGGGGGGTTATTTGGATGCCTTCCCTCGAGATCCTACCTAGACTAAAAAAATTATTTTGGCACCTCCTATGGAGGAAAACTTAGTGAGTTTTTAGAAATAAATTAGGTGTTGTGGGATGAGAGATTGGGGGTGTGAACCAATCTCGTTTGAATTAAGTGGGTGTAGATAAATTTCAAAGAAGTAGTGGTACATTTCAGAATTCCTTTAGAGAAAACCTACTTCAACCTCCACAATTCAAGATGGAAATTATGTGAGTGAGGAGTGACTTTGTGTGTGAGAAAGCAAATGAGTGTGCCAAATTTTAATAAGTTAGGTGTAAATTTGCAACATGTGGACTTCCTGTGGTCCTTACAAATATTTGTTACCTAACTTACTAAGTGTCATTGGTACAACCTTGCAGAATTTTAAAATCCCTAAAGAACTAGCATGTCAAAATATGGGTCCTTACCAATCCTTTAAATTCACTAATGTTGTTTACACTAAGAAAGATTTGAAAAACTATCCTAGATTTCAAGCATCTGGGCATGTATGGGCCCATTACTTTGATCTTTAAAATTCCCTAGTGATGTAAAATAAGAATGTAATTTCAAGAAACTATCCTAATTTTGCAAGATGTGGGCATGTATGGGCCCTTACAACTTTAAGATTATTTAAAAAAGAAACTAAGAGGAGCTGTAGGGGGTATTTGTCCTTTCCTACATATTTTTGTTTAAGGGAGATGGAATGTCTCCTCAACCACCTTTCTGATTCTCAATATCGCTCTATGGTGCGAGAGAAGAGCATACTCAATGATCAAAGTTGATTTCCAATCCCAATGCAAGTGTTTTTATATGTGATAGCAATAATATCAACTTAAAATTTACAAACCAAACAAGCCATCCATGTGGCAACCAAAGAAAAAGAGGAGAATATTTGGTTCTTTTTACCCCCTAAGTGCCTATGTTTAGCTAATATTTCATATGGGAAAGGAGTCTAAGTGGAGTGCATGGGCATTGCAAATTGCATGAAAGAAAGAATTTGAAGGCTAGGGGCCTTCAAATCATCACAAAAGCCCTTACAATTTTGAAAATCTGGAAAAGTGTGCGGGTTACAATTTTGACAGAGACGTAGTGGGCGCATAGTGCATAGAATGTGCAGGGAAAATAATAATTTTGGGCACAAAATGCATTGGGTGTGCATTTGTGGGCTGGAATACCCGTGCACTTTCTGATACGTGTCGGGGGAATTTTTTTTGAGTGAAATTCTCCTCCTCCAACTCAGAATTTGGCTTTTGACTGGTAAGGATGGGCCAATTTTGGTACTTGCAAAACAAATGGATTAAAAAGAAGTGCTCTTTAAGCCCAAATAGGGTGGAATTTGATACCTTCTCCCTAGTATGGTCTCTAATCTGTTGTGCCTGTTTTGTCACTTGGGTGAGAAAAACAATGACACTTGCATGCCTAGTTGGGCCTGCTATACAAGACAACAGTTAGTGAGTGAGTTAAACAAGCCAAACACATGTAATAAACAAAGAAACAAACTAAAATAACTAAGTAAGTAAAAAATAGAATGCATAAAAAACTTAGAACCATAAACAATCAACCAATGACCAAGATTATGCCTCCAATGGATAACTATATTAGTTGGAAAAATACCGTAGAGAAAAATGAGGACTTATGGGTCCCCTCTTCCTCCTTGGGAGGGATCTTGAGTTCCTTAATGGATATATCTTCTTACAATGGAAGAAAAATGACAAATGATGATGAAAATCAATGCGTATTCCCTCAAGAGGTGAGTGGAATGGCCTATTGCAATGATGCTTGAATACTCCTAGGAGAAAAGAAGACTATCAAGGGAGAATTGAGGCAACATAACAATACTATGAAGATATTGGTTTCTTAGTGCACCCATGGCCTCCATTTATATCATTTGTTCAAGGAAAAATTCAACTGGTTCTTAGTGTGAACAAGGGGCCCTTTAGGGCACCCTTTTGTCCTTGTCCAGCCCCCCATTCGGATTTTCTCAGATCTGGAGGTCAAATCAAGTTTGGAACTGGTCCAAAAGTGGTTGGGGGGGTGACAACAACGATAAATGTGTCATTCACAGGAGTGCACGACCTTTCTCGTACAAAGTCACGCATTTTACGCATTGTGCGCTCTACGGGCTTTGTTGGCCCGTGCACTGTGCGTGCGCGTCCTTTGGTGAGTTAGCACATGTCAATTTTTGCCCAATTGTATAGTTTTTTTCCTTTTGAAACGCATTTTGGTGCTTGAGGTGAACTAATTGTTGTTGGCATTGCTGTATTTTTGTAACCATTTGCGTGCAATGTTGCAAACGAAATTTCAATGATAACATTTGGTTTTTGTTTGCTCTACTATTTTGACGAAGTTACCCAAAGTGTTTCCTATATCTTTGAGGGTTTCTTCATCACAATAATCTTGTGTCCGGGAGTATAATTGGATCCAAACCAAAGCCCAAGTAAAATCCTCCATGTTTGGGTTGAATCGCTAAGTCCAATTCTTGAGATACAGACTGACTTAGTTGAAAAAATAGGGCTCTCCTTCCAAAATTTTGTCTCTGTCATCAAGCCGTGTGAATATGATGGTGAAGAATCCTTTTGAGCCTTGATGAAGACCAAAGTGTTTTTTTGGCTTCCATTTGAATGCTATCTAGTTCAGGAGGTCTCTTTCAATGGGAAAAATTGCAATGAACTTGTTGATGAGAGCATAAGTTTTCATGTATTCAATCTGAGCATTGATGTGTGCTGGGGGAAACTTGATCCATGGTCTCTCATCCAATTTCGCTATGCATGTGCTATTTTTGGTGGAATATGACACGAAAATTTTTGAGGAGGGCTGAGCAACAATTGGTTGGTCCTATTTCTAAAGAGAGGGGATGTTTGATTACATGGGTTTGGTGCTTTTTTCAGAGGAAGAGTTCAGGAATTCTTTGTACGAAAGGGAGGGCCCCCCGACCCCTCCATTAGGGGTATCCATGGACAGCTAGAATGTGCACGTTGAATCTATGGATTCATAGGCTAGGGTTATTGCATGTGAGGGTTTTTGTAGAGCCAAGGTGCCCAACATCAGTCAAATATTGTAGAGGGGGTTGATCATCGAAACAAGTACTCAATTTTTAAAGAATTATTAAAAAATTTGCAGTGCCATTGATTCCCTAAGCATATGTAATTTCTTATTTTTCTTTGGGGCAAAATATCATGCCTTCCCCAACCCACAACTGCTACCAGCTTCTTTAATTTCAATGCTAGGTTTAGTTGCTTGGGCTAGTTTCTTGATGGTGGGTATTATTTTATTTTCTTTTACTCGAGAATTACCTTTAAGACTTATATTTCTTTTTCCACATTTATTGCTTCTTTAAATTTATCATCTGAGGTATTCTTTTTCACTCATTTAACAAGCACAACAATTGAAATAAGAAAAATAAAGTATAAGTTTCAAATTGCACATTAACAACATGTCTAATAATTTCTTTAATTTTATTAAGAATTGTTATGAATATTTGATTAAAATTTTTAATGCTCTCTTTCTCTCATATTCATTCTAGACAATTCTAACTTACTAAAGTAATTGGGGTTCTTTCATCACTAGACTTGGTTAAAAATATCATTTCAAATTCATCCCAATTAGCAATAGATCATGTGGCTAAATTGAAGTACCATGTAGAATCTTTATTCTTAAAAGTGTACGGAAAAGAAAACAAAGAGCATCTTCATCATGAATGTAATTCATTAATATGATTGCCAACATGAATATTTTTATATGGTCCTCTTACAATCCATACTTATCCAAATCAAATTTAGGTAGAAGTCTTTTAGGATGCTTAGGCGAATCATAAAATTGTCCAATAATGGATGAACCATCTTATGCCAACCAAGTAGGTCATTGATTCTAATTTTGAGCCATGTCAGTATGGTTATTATGGTTATTGTCAAGTACAAAATTGGTTTAAGACAGAGTAGGACTAACATATGGTATAAGTGGAGGAATCTAATGTAGAGGTTCAAATAGTTTGTCCAATGAGTAAGAGACT
>JASDQU010103620.1:239186-259205 GCA_032191745.1 Picea mariana
ATGAGGAGGGTTGATGAAGTGTTTTTGTGGATGCATGGGATCATCTTGTGATGAGAGAGCACTATACCAGTCCATTTGAGGGAGTGAGACTGGGAGCACCTTCGAGAGGGGGTGAAAGAGAAGCTAGGCATTCAGAGAGACTTAGCAGCCTGCGAGTTGCTCAAGTTGTTTGAGTGCCCTTTGATATGGTCGTAGGAGTTCCTGATTTAGTATTTGATATCCATGTGGAGCAATGATCTAGAGTGCTTCATTTTTATGGGACAATAACTGTTACTCTCAATTGTGGAGGATATATACTTTTTGATGTGGCTCCCCTTCCAGGGGATGGCCTTGCTTGCTGACCTCTAGCTGTCGGAGGACATTAGATTGGTGGACATGGAATGACGTTACTATTAGGGATCGAACTAGATGTTGGGTTTCGTTATCCGTATCGAGGTGATGGATGATCTCTTGCCTCAGTGCATCACTTCCATAGTAGTGAGGATCTATGGATCCTTGGTGCTTCAGCGGATCACAAGAGGTCAGTTGAGGATTTTGGAGAGGGTCTTGTATGGGGAATTTTCTTCCTGGGGGTTGATGTTGCACTCTAGGATGATGGGGAAGATTCACCAATGTCGAACCACTGACTCTGGTGATTTTTCTTTTGGGTCTATCCCAGTGGCCTGGTTTCTGGAGAGGATGCCCCTCTTGCACTCGAGGATTTTGTTGGCACCTTCAGGGTTGTGGGAGGCACGATTGGTGGACCCCCAACTGGTGGGGCACCTCGAGTTGACATAGGACCTGGGGGGAGCTCTGGGAGCACCATGAGTGCTATTTTTTGTATTTGTATAGGCTTGCGAGCCCATTTTCTATAAGGTAGTTGATACCCATTTTGTATAGGGTAGGGGGTACACATTTTGTACCTATAGGGGTAAGGGGACTCACTGGCCTATGAGCGATGTATATTTTGTATTTTGTAAAAATTTATGACACTTTGGAGGATATATATATATATATATATATATATGGATACATATTATTTGGCTCTTGTTATGTCTATGTGTTTTTATGTTTTTTATGGTTTATGATGTCTAATATATATGTTGTGCCCGATGTATGGTGCTTATGTATATGGGATGATGTGTTAATGTGATAAATGCCAATTTAATACTAGGTTAGCCATATTATTTTCTATTTGATTAAATTGTCGAGGAATATGTGTAAATGTATTTAAATCAATGTTTCGAGATAAGAGTCTAACTTGCAGGTATTTGCGAAAGAGGCAAGGATCATGGACACAATATACATTGTTGAGTTGCAGGACGACAAACTGGGAATCTAATAAAACACTAAGGTGACAAATGCGACAGTGACTGGCCTCAGCAAGGAGACCAATCATGACGATGTATTCTTCTTGGTTGTAAGTGGTTGAGCCCAAACATATTCCACTGGAGTGGAGCAGTTCATGTGAGGGGGTATAGAGGGCCGAAGCGAACGAAGTGATATTCTATGTCTAGCGGCTAACACCGTCAACATAACCTATGTTGTAGGACGATGGAGGATGCATCTATCAATAACATGGATGGTAGATCAGACATGAGGAGTGGACATGAAAAAGAAGACTAAAAACTCTACAAATGTTTACAAGGAAAAAACCTAGTGTAGAATGAATACACTCAAGTGTAAAACTTCTTTAAGAAAAACCTGTTTACAGGTTCTTTGAGAGGATAGCTTTCTGGAGAGGCTAGGGTGTATGTGCCTTTAGTGAGGTAGTGTTGGACAATGTAGGTTCCATGCCATAATGATTTTAATTTCCCATGACCAAGAGTATCATGGGCGATATCGTAGTCTAGGAAGAGATCTCCTTCGTTAAATGAACGAAGGTTGACATGGTGGTCAATGGTGGATTTGGAACTTTTTTTAGCTACCTCATTTCTCTGTAATGAAGATCGACGATCTTCCTCCAACGACTCTAAGGTCAGCAAGTGTTGCTCCATTGGAGCAGTGTCACGTACTATCTCTATGGAAGTGCGTAATGTGGGAATTTCTCGCTTGATAGGGAGGGTGGCTTCGATCCCATGGACGAGGTGGAACGGTGTAAAACTAGTGGTAGTTTTGACTACCGCGCAATAATCCCATAATGTTGAAAACAACATATGATGCCATTTGGTATTATGTTTGTCGATAGTATGTTGTAGCATGGTTTTGAGGAATTTGTTGATAGCCTCGACCTGTCTGTTGGACTGAGGGTAGTATGGGGAGGAAAAATCATGGGAGAAGCCTAAATTTGAGGAGAGTTATGAAAATATATCATTCTCAAAGTGTTTACTGTGATTGGATATTAAATGCAGTGGAATTCCAAAATGGGTAATGACGTGGTTGAAGAAAAAACGTGTTGTTGTGTCAGGGGTATTTTTGAAGGTAGGCATGGCTTTGACCCATTTTGGTAAAGTAATCGATTGCCACAAAAATGTACTTGTTTCCATTATTGGATGGTAGATTGAAAGTCATGAAGTCTATGCCCCATTTGTAGAAAGGTTCTGCGGTTATGACTGGATGTAGAAGAGCAGGTGGCACTCGTGCTTTGTTTGCATAGAGCTGGCATTGGTTGCATCGCTTGACAGTGTGGATGCAGTCATGAAATAGTGTGGGCTAGAAGCATCCTTCTTGAATGAGTTTTTGGGCAGAGGACATACTTGAGAGGTGGCCACCATAGGTGCCACTATGGAAACCATTCAACACCCTGTCGGCTTCGTCGATGGTCAGACATTAACAGAGGATGGTATCGACCCTGCATCGGTACAAGACGTCAACTATGAGGAGGTATTGAGGGGACTAATGGTGAATGCACTGAAAATCATCTAGAGAGAGATGCGACCCAAACTTTTGTGCCTGAAGGAAGAAAAGAAGGGCGTCGTACTAGGGGTCATTAGAGGGGATGAAGAAGAGGTGTTCATTGGGAAAATATGTATTGACAAGTGAATCTTTAGAGTTTGATGGAAACGTCGTAATGAGTTCGGTGAAAACAAGTGCTTTCTTTCTTTTGGGAGATGAGAAATATAGGTCGTATTCTTGAAGGATGATGATCCATCGAGAAATTTTTCCATTAATATTCCTTCAACTAA
This sequence comes from Picea mariana, assembly GCA_032191745.1. Classification (NCBI taxonomy): domain Eukaryota; kingdom Viridiplantae; phylum Streptophyta; class Pinopsida; order Pinales; family Pinaceae; genus Picea; species Picea mariana. The sequence continues at coordinate 242,291 of JASDQU010103620.1, forward strand.
CCAAGTATTGCATGGGGTTGGACTCTGCTATGACTTTGGTAGTCAGAACCAGGATATTGTGATGTAGTTTCTAAACTGTGAGGACAACTGTGAAGGCTAGTTTCTCATCATGATTGTATTTTAGGGGTGGTCCTGAAAGATTTTTACTGATGTAGTAAATGACCTGTTCTCGCCCATCATCCCATAGTTGTATGAGGACTCCTGCTACTGGGATGGTTGAGGCTGACAAGTAGAGGATGTAATCGCTATTATAGTATGGGGGACTAATCAAAGGGGCATTGGATAGGGCCACTTTTAGATCATCAAAAGTGGTTTTAGCATGTTCATCCCATACAAATGGGATGTCATTATGTAGTAGGTGGAGGAAACCATGCACATGTTTGGGGTAATCTGGGACAAAGTGACATAAAAATTTAGCTTTTCCTTGTAAGCTCTGAAATTCGCTTAAATTCCTAGGTGGTGGAATTTTTGTGATAGCTTGGACCTTGAGGGGGTCCACCATGATGCTGTGTTGGGAGAAAGTGAACCCAAGAAGGCATCCGACGGTGATGCAAAATACACACTTGAGGGGGTTTAAGTGGATATTATATTGGCGACATCATTGAGAAACGATGCGTAAGTCGTCAAAATGTTGGGTTCGTTTCTTGGATCGAGCAGTGAGGTCATCCTAGTAAGAGAGGATGATGCAAGAAAGATCATGGAAAACATAATTCATGGCCCATTGAAATGTAGCACCTGCATTTTTTAGTCCAAAAGGCATGACACGATAAGAAAAAGTACCCCATGGAGTAGTAAAAGTGATTTTATAATGATCTGCTGGAGGGATTTGGATTTGAATGTAGTCGGAGAACCCATCCATGAAGGACAATGTGATGCAGGAGCATCACTCCATCTCAGCACGTGCCACCTCATTTACACGTGAAGAGCGATCTCAAATCCAAGTCGTTGGATCTTGAAGGACATGTGGCAAAGGACCAGTGCATCACCGATTTGCAATCAGAAGCAGTGGAGTTGGGAAAAGAGAGGGTTTGCAAAGTCCGAGCTCATGAATTGATCACATTCATTGATCGCGGGAAGAACATGGACCATATATTTGGTTCTGAAGAAATCGTTGATTCAAAATTAGGGAAGGAAGAGGAAACTACTCGCAAAATTCCCGAAGTGCAGGGTCACGAAGGGGGTTAACCCATGGTAGTAGTCCATGGTAACATCAATGAAAAAGGGTCTGCGGGTGCCACAGAAATGACACTTGAAGAAAAGGAAAGACATATGATAGAGATTTTGGGTTCCAGTAAGGAATCTAAAGAGTCACTTCGACTCATAAATTCTAATGATCCTAGACTGGGAGGTCAAGTCATCCCTTTGGAGGGAAGGTTTATGTCAGAGTGGTATCAAAGCTTGATTTCTTCTGCAGAGTGTGGAATAAGGGAGATACAAAGATAGTCTGATACCAAGTGGTATCAGAGCTTGATTTCATCTGTAGAGTGTGGGCGAAGGGAGACAAAGTGTGATGCTTTGCTGGAATTGTTGCAAGTCATGCGACAGATGGTAACCAGCTAGGTGGGCTGCAAACAAAGCGAGATGGCCATTGACAGTCATAAGCATGGTCGAGGGGAAGTCTAGTCACATAATAGAAAGGTGGAGATGGACACGAAGCTCAGTGAAATTTGAGCGCAGATGGAGGAGCTAACATTTAAGATGCAGCAGGATCACAGGTACACTGGAGGTATGAATGGCCTTTGAAGAGGACAACCATATGGCATGTTTAGAATTTTTTGGCTAGGAGGCAACAACAGATGTTAAAGAGGTGGTTGAGGCATGATGGAAACCTTGATTATAAGGGAAAGAGATCTGGAAAGAATCTTGTAGATTTCTAGGTGGGCAATAAGAAGGGATCAGTGGATATCATAGAATGCCAGGTGGGAAGAGGAGACATACCATATTTCCAGGTGCGCAAGGGAGAAGAGATGAGCTCAGCTGAGAGTTCATTAATACGTGAAGAGGAGGAATAAGAGAGACCTCACTCGGATGAATATTTTCATAGGAATGTGAGCCACATGAATGAATACGATGAGAAGATAAAAAATTCGGTCACAAAGAATGAGGATCAGAGGGATTTTTTGATCATTGGAGGAGTCGAGATATTCCTACCAAGCAGCTGAGGAGAGGCTAGTACAAATGTTGTAGATATGATAGAAATACAAAAAGATGAGACTATCATGGAAGAAAAGGAATAGATACTGATGTCTGTCCCAATAGAAGGAGAACACCTAGTTGAGTTACTCACTCAGTGGGAATTGGAGTTAAGGGCACTGGAGGATTGGTTGGATAATCCATAACTAGAAGGTGACTGCTAGAATATAGCCATGTCAGGGGAGATACACCAACATGAGTTGCAGTTGGTAGGAGATGGAAGAGAGCCAACTAAAGAACCAAGAGAGGTAAAAGCTGAGTAGAAGCCTAGTGATGAAAAGCCTACAGGAGGGAAGACTGCAGTAGAGTGGCAAGCTAAGGCCACAAAGGAAGAAGGTGTCTTGGGAAGTTAGTGTGATTTTCCCATTGACAAGGAGTGAGTGCAGCAAGTTAGTATACAATAGAAGAACCAACCATGGGAGCAACTAGACAAGGTGATCGAGGAGATCAGGGAGTTGATATCGAGGTCAACAAAAGAAGTGGTCAACATGAGGAAACTAGATGAAAGGAAACATGCACAAGTAATAGGGATGATGCAGAAGCAGAGGAGACAAGAGACAATTCTAAAGGAAATTTTGGGATCCAGATGGATTTCAGCCACGTTGGAAAGCTCATGAGTAGGAGCTCATGATTTTTTCCACTGTGGATTATGATGCAGGAGCATCACTCCATCTCAGAACGTGCCAACTCATTTACACACGTAGTGTGTATTCAAGGAAGGAGAGGTGTTTCCCTCTCATTTTTTCCTCGAGAATCCAAGACGAGATCCAAACATTAATTGATGACAAGATGGAAGAGAAGAATCGTCATCCATTAATAGGCTGAAGATGAAATAGATCTACATCCGATTTGGAGTAGGTGACCATCATTGTAATTTGGCCTTTTGATAGGCATTAGGGCTGGTGATTTGATACCATTAGTTAGCTTGCGATGGAAGCTCATAGAGCCCCTCTTGTATAAATATTTGTATTGTAAGCAAAGTAGAGGTTAGACAAGTCGGGTTGTAGGTTAGAGGTTAGGAGAATTTCAGAGAGACGATACACAGTTGTAGCTCAAACTCCACCATTGTAATTTGGCATTTCACCATTAATAGAAATTGATAGTTTTTCCTATTTTACATTTCTTTGTAATGGATATTACGTTATGAATTTATTTTACATGCATTTGAGTTGTAGATGAATGTTAGAAATCATCAACAGGGATAGGGATATTGTTTTCTATCCGAGAGTGCATTGCGTTAAGTGTGGTTCTCTAGGCTAAGTGTAAGGAGTGTGCTACAAAGATGGGGAACTATGTAAGCCTATGCAAGGAGTGTGTGTCTGAACTTAGTGGAGTTAGAAGAGAATCCACCAGGAAGGCACACCAGATTTACTTATAGAATCAGAGAGAAATTTCAAGGTGGTTAGGCTCCTTGAAAATAAATACCATGTGGAGAGAGGCACAGTCCAGAGTTACTGAACACTTTGGAATACTCTGCCAGGAGGGCATCGAGCTAACGTGAGCATGTGTAGGAGAAACACGGATGAAGGTGTTGAAGAACCCTAGAATTACTGAACATTATGGTGAAGGAAGGCTTTGCAAGAGGTGCGTCGATAAAGGAAAGGAGCTTTTTTAAACCTTTCCACAAGGTGAGAGAGAATTCATCAAAGATCTGAGCCAAGCATAAGGAGTGTGCCTAATGTGTTGTAAATTCTCTTTACAAGCTCAAAAATCAGAGCGAGAAACTGCCAGAAGGGCACGAGAAAGTTGCAGAGGAACTTAGAGCCAAGAAGGTTTTCAAGCCGAGCAAAGTTGTTAGAGAGTTGCACAAATTTTTGCAAGGAGTGTAGAAAGGATCTTTTGAGAACAACCTAAGTCTCGAAAGGTGAAATTGTGATAAGTGTGCAAAGGATTTGAGGACTTTCTAAACTATTGAGGATAGAGAATTCATCCATCAATAAGGAGAAGACAGGTGATAGGAGATCGAGAGGTTCGGGGAGGAAAAACTTTGGAAAGTTTGCGGAGAGCAAACCAGGATCTTTGCAAAGTCGCAAAGAGTGATCTCAAATCCAGGTCATTGGATATGTAGGGACGCATGGGAAAGGACCAGTTGTTAGTGGGTCAGTGGGTGCCACAAAAATAAGGCCTGAAGAAAAGGAAAGACCTGTGGTAGAGATTTCGGGTTCCAATAAGGAATCTAAGGAGTCACTACAACTAAGAAATTCAAATGATCCTAGACCAGGAGGTCATATCATCCCTTTGGAGGGGAGTTTGACATCATAATGCCTCATGTCTAGAACAATCATCGATAATTTGGTCGATGAAAGGGGTCAGAAAGTTTTCATTGGGACTAGCATGGTTGAGATCACGATAGTCGGTGCAGACACGAATAGTTCCCTATTTTTTGTTAAGGGGGATGATGTTGGAAACCAATGAGGTATACACAATGGGTTAAATGAACCCAAAAACATGTAACTTGTGGATTTCATCTTTGATAGCAGCAAATTTGGATGGGTGAAGTGGACATTTCTTTTGATGGACTGGGGTGACATCTGGCCATGTGTCGATATGATGTTTGACTATAGAAGGATCGAGGTCAGGCATCTCCACATATGACCAGGAAAAAATATCTTGATATTATTGAAAGAGAGCTTTGTAAGATGTGAGTTCCTCAAGGGAGCATGAGGAACCAATGGTGATATATTCAATGATTCTCAGTTTGATGGAAATGTCAACCTTGACAGTGGGGGAGATATTGGCCATGTTTCCTTCTTCAAAAGCATATGGGGAAGTGATAGGGTTGTTGGATCGGTATATATGCCCTAAATGACTAAAATCCCTATTTTCAATTGCACATATAGAGGCTTGGCTAGGAGGGTCGAAGGCTTCTTGTGAGAGAAAAAGTGCTCCGTGATGGAGCATGTTCCATGGGAAATCGGGGGTAGTGAGTTCCTCCAGGATATCTTCATCGCAGTGGAAAATGTGAGAATACAGGGGATTCATAGAGGTGACACAGGTGACTATCACAGTGTGATTGTACTTAAGTGGAGAAGACATAGAGGGGATATCAAATCTGGGTGCGATGGCTCACTTGACATAAACCAAATGTTCTGACACTATGGGTGATAAACTGTGGTAGGGGGTAAGATTTCCTATGGGAAATGAACTGGAGAATTGGGAGGATTTGGGGGAATATCCTTAGATATATATCTATGAACCATGGAGGGGTGGGAAGTGACTTAGGTTCATGAGAGGTGATTTTGATAGTACATAGAGAGGGCAGGATCAATGGTGAGGTGGTCGGATGTGGTTGAATAGGGGTTGAATTATGACCTTGGTATGCCACAATCAAAGGACACCAGTATGTGAAGTGAGCAAGTGAGTCATAAAGAGTGCAAGGACATCTCATCTGTTCAGTGACTGAGGAAGAGACATAATGAATTTTTGTGATGTGAGTACCAAAAAGCGGTGGTGGAGAAGGCTCTTATTGAAAGGTTTCGCATAATGTTGTTACCGTCTGGCGAAACTGAGGTAGAGCTGGGAAATGATGAGTGTAGTGGCCATATTCTAAACAAATGGAACAAGCGAATTTGGTTCGCAACCCTTTACTTCCTATAGTGGAGTACCCTGTAGTAGTACTAGATGTGCTTGGTGAATCACTGAGCGATGTGATTGCTAGAGGGAGTTGGATCAGATTGTGTAACTCTGGAAGAGAATAACATCTATTAGTGGGGTGTCCCTCTCTTTTGCATAGTGCGCAAGGAGCTTGAACTTGGGGAGGAAGTGGAGCTATGGGTTATTTCTTCTTCCATCTTCCCTCAGCTATGGTAGTGATGCTACAAATTGGGGGTGAGCGTGGTGTGGCCGAGGCCTATACTGGAATCTACATTGGGATTCCCTCTGACGGAGGAGGGAGAGATGGTTGAGGAACCATTACGGGTGGGTGCAGATATCATACAGGGATGGAAAGCATCATGATGGGAATGGTAAGGATTTTGGATACCTGAAATGCTTGAACTTTAGGTCAGGGGTAGAAGAAGGGCATTTGAGTAATGGCTTGAGGGATTATTTCCCAAACTAGGATTTTCCCTTGGGGGTGGGAGAAATCAAGGATAAGTGGTGCAGTATGGTTCTCAAGGAATTCCTGAGGTAATATTTCTTCATTTGTTGGAACATTGAGGCATAGAGAGGCCTCAGTAGGAGGAATTGTGTCTCTGATTTCAGTTCCATTGGAAGATATGACACACACTTGTGCCAAAGGGTGTATGAGAGGTGGTGCTCCATGGTATGCCCCTAGCAAGGATGGGTCTTTGAAAATTTTGGGGCCCATGTCAATTATTTAATAAGCATATAAGCTAGTGCAAACAAGAGGCAAGATGTTATCAATGTTGGTGGAGTGGTTAGGCTCATAATGTGTAATTTGGTCATTGGTGACGATGTTCCCATTATGGGGGAAAATCATTGTTTGAAACAAAGAAGAGGCAATGGCCTTCATAGCGTACATGTATCTACATCCCAAAAATACATTGTAATCGAGTGGGGCATAGATAACTTTGATGTCGATGAGGATGTTTTTTCCCCCAAGTTCGACGGGGACATTTTGGAAGATCCCTTTAGGGGAGGATGTTCAACCATCATAGGCTCTCAAGGTGATGGCGAATGGTACTAGCTCAGGGGAGCCAAGTTTCATCCATACAGTTTTGGACATGATGCATGTGGATGCAACTTCATCAATGATACACTGATGAACCATGATGTTCTGAATCTTGACTAGTATCTGGAAAGCTACCAGAGTGGGGAGGTGTAGTTCTGGGCTATCAAGATAAAATGTGATGAGTCTACTATCATCTAGGTCAACTGCCCCTAAGGAATAAAGTAATGATTTTCATTGAGTTGGATAGGTTTGGAGGACCTCCAATATAGACATGGCTGTAGCAGACTCTGCCAAGTCATCGACCAGACTGTAATTGTGTGTTTCCTTAGCCTGAGGGTTATTGGCATTCCGTCGTAATGGAATGCGAGGGATACAAATGGTAGGTTCAATATTATGGCATGGAATTACCAAGGGTTGTCTGGCTATCGATGGAGCTAGTTCCAAGGTGGTTAGAGTAGATTTAGGGGGTGCATTGTATTGATGACCACACTTTTGTAGAAGAATTTATTCTTCTCTAGTGAGGAGGATATTGCGATCCACTGGATTTCTAGGGTGGATGGGCCTTGGGTTTTGATACTACTCCATTTGTGGTGGGGCAAGATGTACCTCTTGTTGGGTATTCATCATACTTGGTGTGGAATAGGTTTTTGCAATAAGGTTGGGGTTGGCTATTGCAAGCATTTTTGTGGGGCCTGATGAGGGGTAGGCAACGCTGGAGGATGGGGCACGTTCATGGATTCTTTCATCCGTTTGATGTCAACAATTTGGGGATAATGGTGAGTATAATGTCCATATTCACTGCAAAGAGTGTAGGGGAAGTTCATCCAGAGGTTTTTATTATTGTTCTTCCCTTAGAATTTGTTGTTATTGTCCCCTTGGGGGTTTTGGTTACCTTGATTTCGGTTACCCCCAATAGGTTGGTTTTGTTGGGGTTTATTTCCACCTAGTCCCGAGTTATTATTGTTTTTTTTTTTCCTTTATTCTTGGAATTATTCGACTGATGGGTTGTACTTTCCATATTTAGTTGCTCAAAAGTATGAAGTTATTGAATGGGAGAGGGTTGAACAAAGTTAACGTCGTTATGTGGTTGTCCATGTGGAGGAGAAACTGGCTATGGAGGATGAGGAAATGAAAAATATGGATTTTTTTGTGGAAATGATCGATAGGGTGCATATGAAGGTGAAGCACTTTCACTAGTGTCTAGGTTATATGCTGAGGTAGAAGGGGAATATGAACTTGGTTGAGAGGTCGGGCGCATTATGGGTGTTGACAAAGGTCCACTCATGGGTGGAGGGGGAGCAACATGATATGGATGTTGGTAAGGGGGAGGAGGGTAATGAGATGGACCTCTACATGGTTGCGGATATTGAGGTGCACCATACATAGGTGGTGGTTGGTTCTAAGGGTTGTGGTGTGTCATGGTACCAATCAACCCATTTGCAGCATGAGACATTCTAGGTTTTTCCTTGCCAAATGGTACGGGTCTAGGTGCATCGGGTAATATTGTGTATAAGTAACCTGATTAAGAATAAATGAGGTCGAAATGTTGGGCATTATTGATGGCTTCCTCTTCGGATTGGGGGAAGGTGGATGCTACATATTTGGAAAGTATAGAGACAAGTGATTTTAGAAACCAATCGAGACATTTTTCTTTAGTGGTTTCTTCTTTGCATAAACTACGTCGCCAACACAATTTGTGGATGTGGTCAACAATATGCATAGCTGAGGTTTGTTTTCACTCGGAGAGAAGTTCTAAACCAGTGTCATGATCATCTGGTAGTTGGAAAAAGGCCAAAAAGGCTTTGGCCAAGGATTCAAAAGTCACATGGGACCCTGATTTTTCGTCCACATACCATTTGGATGATGTACTAGTGAGTGTTCTTTGAAATAAACTTAAGCGGATGGAGTCATCCATGATATTTTTTTTGAAGAGAACCATAAGTGGAAGGTCCCCCAATTTTCCTTCAAATTTTGGAATATCTGAAGGTAGTTTGGTAGGCATATTGGGCCATGTGGGCTCATGTAAAATGGGATCATTCATGAGTTTAGTCAAATAAGGAATGTTGAGAGATGCCAAGTATGGCATGGGGGGAGTTGGTGGAGGATTAGTTCCAGCCATGATGTGAGTAGGTAGTGGACCTAACCCTTGAGAGGGATTTGGGGTTGTACTTCTCCTTGAGAAGAAGTTTTCCCCTTGTCTCCTTGTGAAGGACAGATAGTGGATGGATGTCCTTGGGAATTGGACCCAAGCAAATTGGAACCAAGAAAACTTGATCCCAAAATAGTGGTGCTCACATGGGTGTTAGATGGTTGAGCCGGTGAGTCAAAAAGACTATGGACTCCTCCTAGAATAGGAGGGAGGTTTTGAAAGCGTCTGGAACAATGAGAATTATGTGGGTCCCCTACGATGTCTGACTATTAAAGTGAATGTGTGAAAATGGTGATGAGAGAAATAATTAACAAGAGTCTTGTATAATTTTGGACCTTCAAAAGATAATATAACTCACAATTACATGTAATAAAATGAGCATCATACATAAATCAACTGTAAATAAACATACATGTGGGTAGGTGGATTTTTTCCATGTGGGGGAATAAAATAAAACAAATGCTCGTATCCTAAAAGACGTATCATCCTTCCTCTCAATTAAAACTGGACATTCCAAGAGAAATCAACAGTGGGGTCTGAAGCCACCTAAAGAGGAACTAGTGAAGGATGACATGACAAGTTATAGTGAGGGGTAGAGGGTGTATATCCCGAAAGAGATGGCTATATTTCTTAATAGCCACATAAAATCTGATCAAGGCACATTTGCAACCCACAATTTCCACCTAGGTAGATGTCCTAAATTTGGCCACTAGGTACCTCGGTCAAAGTGCGACATTTAGATTTCCAGCCTCAGAAATGGGTCATGGGTTGGATCCCTCCCAAGAGATGGGTGACTCAAGGGGGGATGCATAGAACAACCAGACCTCAGACTTCAACCCTTCACGAGTATCTCCTTGCCTTATGGTTTAAGAACAATTGACTTTGAGAATTTAAAATTTCTCGATTTTTCAACCTCTAATGTTTGAAAATGTGAGAACCAGATAATGGGGGGTTATTTGGATGCCTTCCCTCGAGATCCTACCTAGACTAAAAAAATTATTTTGGCACCTCCTATGGAGGAAAACTTAGTGAGTTTTTAGAAATAAATTAGGTGTTGTGGGATGAGAGATTGGGGGTGTGAACCAATCTCGTTTGAATTAAGTGGGTGTAGATAAATTTCAAAGAAGTAGTGGTACATTTCAGAATTCCTTTAGAGAAAACCTACTTCAACCTCCACAATTCAAGATGGAAATTATGTGAGTGAGGAGTGACTTTGTGTGTGAGAAAGCAAATGAGTGTGCCAAATTTTAATAAGTTAGGTGTAAATTTGCAACATGTGGACTTCCTGTGGTCCTTACAAATATTTGTTACCTAACTTACTAAGTGTCATTGGTACAACCTTGCAGAATTTTAAAATCCCTAAAGAACTAGCATGTCAAAATATGGGTCCTTACCAATCCTTTAAATTCACTAATGTTGTTTACACTAAGAAAGATTTGAAAAACTATCCTAGATTTCAAGCATCTGGGCATGTATGGGCCCATTACTTTGATCTTTAAAATTCCCTAGTGATGTAAAATAAGAATGTAATTTCAAGAAACTATCCTAATTTTGCAAGATGTGGGCATGTATGGGCCCTTACAACTTTAAGATTATTTAAAAAAGAAACTAAGAGGAGCTGTAGGGGGTATTTGTCCTTTCCTACATATTTTTGTTTAAGGGAGATGGAATGTCTCCTCAACCACCTTTCTGATTCTCAATATCGCTCTATGGTGCGAGAGAAGAGCATACTCAATGATCAAAGTTGATTTCCAATCCCAATGCAAGTGTTTTTATATGTGATAGCAATAATATCAACTTAAAATTTACAAACCAAACAAGCCATCCATGTGGCAACCAAAGAAAAAGAGGAGAATATTTGGTTCTTTTTACCCCCTAAGTGCCTATGTTTAGCTAATATTTCATATGGGAAAGGAGTCTAAGTGGAGTGCATGGGCATTGCAAATTGCATGAAAGAAAGAATTTGAAGGCTAGGGGCCTTCAAATCATCACAAAAGCCCTTACAATTTTGAAAATCTGGAAAAGTGTGCGGGTTACAATTTTGACAGAGACGTAGTGGGCGCATAGTGCATAGAATGTGCAGGGAAAATAATAATTTTGGGCACAAAATGCATTGGGTGTGCATTTGTGGGCTGGAATACCCGTGCACTTTCTGATACGTGTCGGGGGAATTTTTTTTGAGTGAAATTCTCCTCCTCCAACTCAGAATTTGGCTTTTGACTGGTAAGGATGGGCCAATTTTGGTACTTGCAAAACAAATGGATTAAAAAGAAGTGCTCTTTAAGCCCAAATAGGGTGGAATTTGATACCTTCTCCCTAGTATGGTCTCTAATCTGTTGTGCCTGTTTTGTCACTTGGGTGAGAAAAACAATGACACTTGCATGCCTAGTTGGGCCTGCTATACAAGACAACAGTTAGTGAGTGAGTTAAACAAGCCAAACACATGTAATAAACAAAGAAACAAACTAAAATAACTAAGTAAGTAAAAAATAGAATGCATAAAAAACTTAGAACCATAAACAATCAACCAATGACCAAGATTATGCCTCCAATGGATAACTATATTAGTTGGAAAAATACCGTAGAGAAAAATGAGGACTTATGGGTCCCCTCTTCCTCCTTGGGAGGGATCTTGAGTTCCTTAATGGATATATCTTCTTACAATGGAAGAAAAATGACAAATGATGATGAAAATCAATGCGTATTCCCTCAAGAGGTGAGTGGAATGGCCTATTGCAATGATGCTTGAATACTCCTAGGAGAAAAGAAGACTATCAAGGGAGAATTGAGGCAACATAACAATACTATGAAGATATTGGTTTCTTAGTGCACCCATGGCCTCCATTTATATCATTTGTTCAAGGAAAAATTCAACTGGTTCTTAGTGTGAACAAGGGGCCCTTTAGGGCACCCTTTTGTCCTTGTCCAGCCCCCCATTCGGATTTTCTCAGATCTGGAGGTCAAATCAAGTTTGGAACTGGTCCAAAAGTGGTTGGGGGGGTGACAACAACGATAAATGTGTCATTCACAGGAGTGCACGACCTTTCTCGTACAAAGTCACGCATTTTACGCATTGTGCGCTCTACGGGCTTTGTTGGCCCGTGCACTGTGCGTGCGCGTCCTTTGGTGAGTTAGCACATGTCAATTTTTGCCCAATTGTATAGTTTTTTTCCTTTTGAAACGCATTTTGGTGCTTGAGGTGAACTAATTGTTGTTGGCATTGCTGTATTTTTGTAACCATTTGCGTGCAATGTTGCAAACGAAATTTCAATGATAACATTTGGTTTTTGTTTGCTCTACTATTTTGACGAAGTTACCCAAAGTGTTTCCTATATCTTTGAGGGTTTCTTCATCACAATAATCTTGTGTCCGGGAGTATAATTGGATCCAAACCAAAGCCCAAGTAAAATCCTCCATGTTTGGGTTGAATCGCTAAGTCCAATTCTTGAGATACAGACTGACTTAGTTGAAAAAATAGGGCTCTCCTTCCAAAATTTTGTCTCTGTCATCAAGCCGTGTGAATATGATGGTGAAGAATCCTTTTGAGCCTTGATGAAGACCAAAGTGTTTTTTTGGCTTCCATTTGAATGCTATCTAGTTCAGGAGGTCTCTTTCAATGGGAAAAATTGCAATGAACTTGTTGATGAGAGCATAAGTTTTCATGTATTCAATCTGAGCATTGATGTGTGCTGGGGGAAACTTGATCCATGGTCTCTCATCCAATTTCGCTATGCATGTGCTATTTTTGGTGGAATATGACACGAAAATTTTTGAGGAGGGCTGAGCAACAATTGGTTGGTCCTATTTCTATAGAGAGGGGATGTTTGATTACATGGGTTTGGTGCTTTTTTCAGAGGAAGAGTTCAGGAATTCTTTGTACGAAAGGGAGGGCCCCCCGACCCCTCCATTAGGGGTATCCATGGACAGCTAGAATGTGCACGTTGAATCTATGGATTCATAGGCTAGGGTTATTGCATGTGAGGGTTTTTGTAGAGCCAAGGTGCCCAACATCAGTCAAATATTGTAGAGGGGGTTGATCATCGAAACAAGTACTCAATTTTTAAAGAATTATTAAAAAATTTGCAGTGCCATTGATTCCCTAAGCATATGTAATTTCTTATTTTTCTTTGGGGCAAAATATCATGCCTTCCCCAACCCACAACTGCTACCAGCTTCTTTAATTTCAATGCTAGGTTTAGTTGCTTGGGCTAGTTTCTTGATGGTGGGTATTATTTTATTTTCTTTTACTCGAGAATTACCTTTAAGACTTATATTTCTTTTTCCACATTTATTGCTTCTTTAAATTTATCATCTGAGGTATTCTTTTTCACTCATTTAACAAGCACAACAATTGAAATAAGAAAAATAAAGTATAAGTTTCAAATTGCACATTAACAACATGTCTAATAATTTCTTTAATTTTATTAAGAATTGTTATGAATATTTGATTAAAATTTTTAATGCTCTCTTTCTCTCATATTCATTCTAGACAATTCTAACTTACTAAAGTAATTGGGGTTCTTTCATCACTAGACTTGGTTAAAAATATCATTTCAAATTCATCCCAATTAGCAATAGATCATGTGGCTAAATTGAAGTACCATGTAGAATCTTTATTCTTAAAAGTGTACGGAAAAGAAAACAAAGAGCATCTTCATCATGAATGTAATTCATTAATATGATTGCCAACATGAATATTTTTATATGGTCCTCTTACAATCCATACTTATCCAAATCAAATTTAGGTAGAAGTCTTTTAGGATGCTTAGGCGAATCATAAAATTGTCCAATAATGGATGAACCATCTTATGCCAACCAAGTAGGTCATTGATTCTAATTTTGAGCCATGTCAGTATGGTTATTATGGTTATTGTCAAGTACAAAATTGGTTTAAGACAGAGTAGGACTAACATATGGTATAAGTGGAGGAATCTAATGTAGAGGTTCAAATAGTTTGTCCAATGAGTAAGAGACTAGGTCATATATATTTAGAACTATAATTTCTTCCATGGTTTGAACAACCTTTCGAAAAGCCTTGGTGATTCTATGTAGTAGTTGTAAAAAGAGTAATATTTCATCTGATTTCTCTATCAAAACTTGAGTTATGAGTCTCAAGGCTTGAACTATTGGCGTAGGAATAATAAAAGGATACTCAAATTTAGTCTCATAGTGGTTCAAATTAAAGAATTTTTGAGCTTTCAAATTTAAGTTATGTTTCTTGAAAATCCATCTCAAGGATAACTCTCATTTAAACTTCAAGGTCAAGTTAGCTGGTTTATAACTCAAGTTTATTAGATGTTGACTCATTTATTGTTTTTATAATATTTATGTGGAATAAAACTTCCACCAATTTCAGCCATATAATAATGGCATCCCTCCTTCTAACATTAAAATGTTGTCATGGACATATATCCTTCGCAATTTATAGGAGTTCAACCAAAGAAAAGTTCAATTATACTTGACTTCATTTGGAACAGGTAACCCTATATATTACAATCAGTTACCATTCACAAAATATTAATTTACAACACCTTAAAATTAATCCTAAAAGATAAATATGCAATTCTAAACTACGTTTTTGGCAAGGAGAAAGACAAAAAAACATATGGATACTCAATTAAATGAAATCATAACAATGTAAAGTGTCATTGAATTACACATACATATACTTGTTGTGAAATGAAAGTGAGCTTATCACTTATATAAAAATAAAATAAAATTTATTATCATTTAAAATAAGAAAATATAAAAAACATAAGATTAATCCAAAACTTATATATCAGTTCTCACGAGCATTCAAGAATTAATGGAAGTCATGAGAAATATAATCATTCGTACATACAAAGAATCAATTTATTTTAAAAATGGCCAACATACTTTTCATATTAAATGTACACAAATATTTTCATGTCATAAAATCTAAAAAATCGTTTCTTACTTATTATTATACAAAAATGCAAGAATAAAGAAGAAACTAAATCGATTCGTATTCTAAAGCTTCTTAGACTTCCATTGGGATTCTCCGTGTTGTTTATGCTTTCCAAGATTTCAAAACATTGACAATATGATCGGTTTGAGGAAGTTGATCTTAATTGAGTAGAGCCATGAGTAATGGGATATTCCTTCCTAACTTTTCGATATATTTTTCCACTTTGGGAAAAGTGGATTTAAGCCTTGCAATATTTTTAAGAAATTTAAACATAGTCTCTTATTTGTTAAACAATATCCATAGAAATATACCATAAGCCATGTCACAAACAATAAGCCATGTTAATGAATTAATAATGTGTTTCATTTATTTGATGAAAGATCGGAGTTTCTAATCATTTGAAAGGGGTTATAGTGCCTAGGAAATGTAATACTTTGATAATTATTAATAATAAAATACATTGATAATTGTGAGACAGACAAGGACAAGATTTATAGGGGTTATGCTTCCACAAGAGAGGGGGGAAGTTGAGGGGCTAAGCCTTTACATTTTTAAATTATTTTTATTTTACCCACCTTAGAATTTTGGATAGAAAGAGGGGGTTACATGAGCTTCTTGCGGAATGCCACATTATGCTTTTGATATTTAAACCTTGTTCTTGATTGTCTTGGGGGTTGACCATTCATTCTCATTGAAATCATTTTTGGAGTCCTTCCTCACTAATTCACTCCTCTACTCATTATTGGTTTTTCATGGGGAAAGGAAAAGAAATTGTTGAAGGAAAGTAGACATGGTTGGATGGATGTAATTAATTATTGATTATTCCACAAAGTGAGGGATGCATGTGGGCATGAGAATAATGGAAGTTGAGAGAGAATTGTCCACAATTGAGAATCCTAAGAGTTTCTAGCATTGAGGTATCATGAAAAGAAGTATTAGAGCCCTAGAAAGAGGTGGACAACCTGAGGGACTGCATGCCACTAAAGGGGGTTAATTGTTTTTGGGTGGTTCAGGATAAAGTGGAAGAGAGATGATAAACTGGATTTGTTGTGTATTTGAGAAACTTGTGAGAGATTGATTGCTGACTGGTTTGGGAAACTAAGTGTCAGTATCATACTCGTCCTTGTCGATTCATAGCCCTTGCTCGGGGGTGACCTGTGTTGTTGGTGCATGTAACAACAATGCCTAAGGTTGGGTGGAACGACCTTGGTATGCAACCATTTGGTGGTTGGTTTAATTAAATATAAGTGATCTATGTCATGTGTTTCTCTTCTTGTATATTTATTTTTGACATGTATTAATTATTATCTCTAAGATATGTATTTACAATTTTCCTTCTTTATTGTTATTGTTGTGCATGGAATATGGTTCTTTTCGTTTATCGTATCATGAATTTTGATTATTGTATGTGTTCCTTTCATGTTTCTTTATTAATTATTTGATATCATAAATTTGAAATCAATCCAAGAAGTGAGTTCTTGAAGTAGTGTGGCCCAGCCTATTGGTGGTTGTGTATGTTACATTTGGAGACCTTATCCTAATGATTTTTTTTTATCAATGGAACCTAGGAAAGGTAGGTTGTATTTAGCTACAATTTTATGTATGAAATTCTAGGCCTTGGTAACTCCATTGATTTATGCTTCCATGTTCTCAGAAGTTTCCTATGCTAGGTTCTTCCAATTATCCAAGCCACAATCAATATAAACAATTTTATCTTCAATATATTGGGGTACCTCAAAGTCAAACGTCTACATATATATCCTTTCCACCTTATGTTAGCGATTCTTCTTGTATAGGGGGGTAGAATGCATAAGAAGGGTTAAAAAACCCATTTGTTCTAAGTTTTGGGCGATTATGCACCCATGGTAAGCGACGATCAAATCCGGACGGTCCAGATTCGCGCGCCCGGATCAACGGTGCGCATTGGATTCCGGACCCCCCTTGCCTTCCGACCTTTAAGGGAGGGGGGGGGGGTCTGGAATCGGGGGCGCAACTCTCCAACGGTCCATAT
>JASDQU010103620.1:259255-283968 GCA_032191745.1 Picea mariana
TCTTCTTCCCCCCCTCTTTTCTCCATCTGATGTCCTTCGTCATCCCCCTCTCATCTTGTCACTTCTCCCATGCCCTTATAACCCGACACCACCATTCCTGTCATGTACCTCGTCCTCCACGCTGGCCTCCATGCCTGCCCCTCAAGCTATTCAGTTATTCCAGGTGGCAGCGCGAGAAGTTGTCCGGATCCCGAAGTGCTGAGTTGGCCGGGCCGTTCTCGATCCCAAGAAGCAGTTATTGAGGCGGTTGGTGGTGGTTAGACATCGTCTCCGCCATAATGAGGACGTCCTGCAATGAATTAAAGGCACGTCGATTCGCCGATGTAACTGTCAGAAGATCAATCGCGTCTGCCGCAAGTTGCACGATTAGTCAAAGACTGCGGCTGCAGAGTGTCAGAAGCCATGCAGACACAAATCTTTCAATGCAGTTTCTTGGTTCCGCTGCTGTTGTCGTTTTGAGTATATGTAGGCATTTTTGTCATTTTTGTATCTATCGATGGTAGATCTAAGCTCCTGACTGTAAAGTTTCAGTGAACATTCTAGCTTCTGAGTCATGTATCTGTGTTTGAGACTTCTTGGTTTATAACAAACAGTTCTCCTTCTTCCATCTTTGTTTCATCTTATGCCAAAGAATCTATAGTCGAAGGATTTGCGTGGATTTAACAATCTTGTTATGATAAAGGATTTGTTGTGACAATGTTGTGCCCTCTGGTCTTATGTGTTTGAATGTAAAAGGATTTTGCGTTCGAATGCACTCTTCTCCAGTCTGTGATGAACCTATGTTTATGATAGACCTTTTCACCTTTCTCATGCAAGTCTTCCACCTACTCACCCTTTATGTGTAACTCACTGTTTGAAGTTTATACAAGACCTCACTCGTTCGTGCATGCCCGGCCTGGTTTCTAAGTTGAGACGATACTGTTCTGAGTTTCCTTTCATTTGATCACCCTTTTAAACAAATCATGACATTAAACTGATGGGCGTCGGGCTCTGCTCCTGCAAGCAATCCAGGAGTGACTTCCGGCTCCAACATTTCTGGCGCCGTTGCCGGGGACGAAGTTGAAGATTTTCCCTGGGCAGAACGACATTGAGCCTTTGATTCTGAAGGTGCATCAGACATCAGAGCCCTTAAAGATTGCTGCTGTTCACCTGGCAACTCCACTGTGGCGACTCCATTGTTTCCACTTTACTGTTTCAGTTGTGGCCATTGTTGGCACACCTGAAAGCTGACCCAGAAGAGCTTTCTTGAGAAGGTTTCAGCGGCTGCTTTCTCGGCCTGAGGAGCTTCCTGGGGAAACGATAATGTTGAGATCTGGCCTTTGATGGTGAACAAGGACCAGGCACATTTGAAGCTGTGCATATTTCACCTGGCGACTCCATGTTTCAAGGATCGATTGGCGACTCCATGTTTCGAGGATCGATTGGTGACTCCACTGGTTTGATATGGAGAAAATCCTTGCTCGCAGGTTTTCTCCTTTTGATTTCTCTGCTATTCCTGGTTTTCCTAATGTTGTCCCTTCTCTGGATGAATGGGGTGATTATTTGCCCATCTTTAGAAGCTGTGAAAAAGACGACCCTGCTCAGCACCTCGGTAAGTTTCATGAACTCATGCATCAATGGGAGATACATCATGAGGATGTATTGTTGAAAATGTTCATGTTCTTGTTAGCAGGGGACGCTCGTGAATGGTATCATTCTCTACCCCCTGCTAGCATTTCCTCACTCTCGGAGTTTCACGTAGCTTTCACCACCTATTGTCTGAGGCTATATCCCCCTGAGTTAATCTCTTACAACTGTTGTGAGGGATATCACCACTCTATACAAGATAAAGTTGTTTCTGGCGAAAGCTGTGAGGAGGACCCTGATGACCTGGATCAGATTTCGGTCCTTTCTCTTCCACATTCGCCTGCATCTGAGGCAGGTTATGAAAGTGATATAGTTCCGAGGGAGGAGGATGGCACCCTGAGTAAGCTGATGAAGCATATGAAAGATCTCTCTGCCCAATTAGAATGGTTGAAATATGAAGACTGTGCAGAAGATTTTCCAGTCTTTGAGGAAGACGCTCTGAACAACTCTTTTGAAGAGATTGATGAAGATTTATTAGATGATTTGGCATCTTCCCCCGAGGATCTTGCGGTCTCAGATCAGAGCAATGAAAGGGTGGTTGCGGAAGAGGACTATTCTCTTTTTCTTCACGAGATTTCCCATGATGTATTTACATTTGGGATTGAAAAGGAGGATCTGGAGATCATTCCCTTTTTGCAAGATGAAGAAGTCTGGTGCTCACCCAGCTTTAACGACTATTCAGTGGAAGAGCAGCAGAGTTGGGTATCACCTTTTTCTTGTCAGAAGAGCCAGACCACTTATGACAGTTACGAATCAGAGTCTGGGATCGATATGCTGGATTTCCAAGAGCAGGTCGCAGAGCCTTATCCTTTACTTGCTAAAGAAGACTATCGCGAGGAAATCATCCATCCTGAGCAGCAGTTGGAGGAACAGAGCTTTCCCATGGTCCCTATTTATGATGATTATGAATCTGATCCTTGGGAGAGCTATGAAGAGCAGGAAGAAGACCAAAGAGGAATGCTATTTACAGCCTGCACAGAGGTCACCGAGGAGTCGTTCGGAGAGCATGACTTCCCCACAGGCCCTGTTTACGATGATTACGAATCTGACCCTCGGGAGAGCCAAGAAGAGGAAGCAGAACCAGAGGAGTAGTCGAGGACACAGTTTACAGACTGCGCAGAGCTAGTCAGTGGGAAGCCACCACCTGAGATCGGCGAGCCTACTCCAATTATTCGCCAACCTATGTTTATCAGAGTTATTCATCCACAGGTGAACAACCACGTGGTAGAGAAGGCTGCCTGTCGCCAATTTTCTAGAATTTGCTACTCATTCGATGACCCTGTCAGCGAATACATGGAGTGGCATTTTCCTCAAGCTTTGGAGCTGCCGTATACCATCCCAACTTAAACTTGTAAAACGGAGTTGAAGAGCATAACCGTTCTACTATCGCGGTTACATCAACTGTCGGTAAAGACTGACAGAAGGCAAGGGTTTCCCTTCAGGGAGTTACTTGATTGGCTGTGGTGGAAGTCAACTTTCACCTAGCCCCATGTAAAATATTTTATTAGCATTAGGACTGTATATAAATAAGCTCTTTTGAGCGTGTATTTTCTTTGTTTCGATTTACTTTTCGGCCTGTATTTTCAACAGCAGGAAGTTTTGAGCAAGACTCCATAGCCCAACAGTAAGGTGACTGGAACTGCAGAAGGAGTTCTTAGAGAATCACAGGGACGACTCTATCCCCCATGGAGCCAAATGTTAGTGATTCTTCTTGTATAGGGGGGTAGAATGCATAAGAAGGGTTAAAAAACCCATTTGTTCTAAGTTTTGGGTGATTATGCGCCCATGGTAAGCGACGATCAAATCCGGACGGTCCAGATTCGCGCGCCCGGATCAACGGCACGCGTTGGATTCCGGACCCCCCTTGCCGTCTGACCTTTAAGGGGGGGGGGGTCCGGAATCGGGGGCGTAACTCTCCAACGGTCCAGATGAGCGTGCCCAGATCAATGGTGGTGGAGACCATTCCGGACCCCCCCCGCCTTTCTACCTTTAAGGTGAGGGGGGGGGTCCGGAATCCCATATGTAGCTTCCCGACGGCCACGATTGAGGCACCCAGATCAACAGTGCTTATACGGCCCCGCCCTTCTCAACTGCCATGTGATTAACCAGTGTGGGCCCTATCCCCGTCATTTCATCCTCCCTTCCGCCTTTCCCTTGCTGCCGTGTGTCATCCATTCACCTCTCCTATTTGGTCCATGTGGTCTCCCCTTCTTCTTATCATCCACTCACTACTTGCCACATGTCTCGTTCTTTTCCACGTCAGCCTCTCACCCGAAGGTGAATCCTCCCATCTTCTTCCCCCCCTCTTTTCTCCATCTGATGTCCTCCGTCATCCCCCTCTCATCTTGTCACTTCTCCCATACCCTTATAACCCGGCACCACCATTCTTGTCATGTACCTCGTCCTCCACGCTGGCCTCCATGCCTGCCCCTCAAGCTATTCAGTTATTCTAGGTGGCAGCGTGAGAAGTCGTCCGGATCCCGAAGTGCTGAGTTGGCCGGGCCGTTCTCGATCCCAAGAAGTAGTTATTGAGGCGGTTGGTGGTGGTTAGACATCGTCTCCGCCATAATGAGGACGTCCTACAATGAATTAAAGGCACGTCGATTCGCCGATGTAACTGTCAGAAGATCAATCGCGTCTGCCACAAGTTGCACGATTAGTCAAAGACTGCGGCTGCAGAGTGTCAGAATCCATGTAGACGCAAAGCTTTCAATGCAATTTCTTGGTTCCGCTGCTGTTGTCGTTTTGAGTATATGTAGGCATTTTTGTCATTTTTGTATCTATCGATGGTAGAGCTAAGCTCCCGACTGTAAAGTTTCAGTGAAGATTCTAGCTTCTGGGTCATGTATCTGTGTTTGAGACTTCTTGGTTTATAACAAACAGTTCTCCTTCTTCCATATTTGTTTCATCTTATGCCAGAGAATCTATAGTCGAAGGATTCGCGTGGATTTAACAATCTTGTTATGATAAAGGATTTGTTGTGACAATGTTGTGCCCTCTGGTCTTATGTGTTTGAATGTAAAAGGATTTTGCGTTCGAATGCACTCTTCTCTAGTCTGTGATGAACCTATGTTTATGATAGACCTTTGCACCTTTCTCATGCAAGTCTTCCACCTACTCACCCTTTATCTACAACTCACTGTTTGAAGTTTATACAAGACCTCACTCGTTCGTGCATGCTCGGCCTGGTTTATGAGTTGAGACGATATTGTTCTAAGTTTCCTTCCATTTGATCACCCTTTCAAACAAATCATGACATTAAACTGATGGGCGTCGGGCTCTGCTCCTGCAAGCAATCTAGGAGTGACTTCCGGCTCCAACACCTTCTAAAATAATCAAATTGCAATTGTAGTTATTCTCTTGTAATATTACAGGATAAGGTATGTTTATGAAGATCTAACATAGTGTCAACCTATCTCTAAAAACATTTCACTTTCCAAAGAACCTCCTCTTAATATCAATCGATTTATCCTTAATTATGAGAGCATAATTAAGTAAACTGGTGGGATCACATTGGTAGGTTCAATAACTATTGACTTCATTATCTAGATTGGAAATTTTATCTTGTTGTTGCTTCATTTGTTTGATATTTAAGCTAACTACAACTACAATTTCTTCATTGAATGTTATCATTGCAGATGATAGGGATTGTAATCCAACTTATTCTACATTCAAAACAATACATTGAGAAGTAAAAAAAAAATCTTTGACAACAACATTTTTCTCCTTGTCGTGACATTACCAAGAAATTTCTTGGTCTTTCTATCAAAATTAAAGTTATCAAGAACTACCAAATCTACAGGAGTGGGTGATTTGGATTTGATGAGAAGAACAAAATGAATACAGATTATTAATAGGTTCTTAACACAAAATAACAGGGATACAGTAAAACTGGTTTTCTATTCACTAAGGAAATAAGTTGAAATTGTAAAATGCAGCGGAAAACAAGCTTGTTGGAATGGTGGTCGCTTATCTCTGAGAAGAGATGTGACGGTTGCGCTCATTCACAAGAAGATGATTACAATGAGGCTCTAAAGGAATTTTTACAATAAACATGAATGCCAAAAACCCAAGACATCCAAAAACCTAACCCTAGGAGATGAAGCACCAAAAGCCATGTGGGCCCCGTTTGGGTAAGTTAGTACATTAACTTCTGGGTGTCGTAACTTTTGCATATGATCTTCATTTTAGGCGCATGATAGCCCATTGGAAAGGTATCGTCGAGGATAATTATTTTGTGGGAAATATCTAAGATAGTATTATAGTGCTCTCTGTTTTCCCAAAAAACATCATTTAGGGCCTCAAAAAGGCTCTGGAAGTTTCAAGATTCAAAAAACTGCTAAAAATAGTAAATTACCAAAATTGCCAGAAAATTGTTTTGACCCGGTTGGAAAAGGTGGGTGGCCACCGATATCCACCTAGGTCAATACTCCTTCCTTAGGAAGCAATGGCCTCCATTGCATTGATTTACCCCATCAGATGAGGAAATTTCTATTGAATTTGGCCTTGGGTGAGCCACTTGCCTTCGTGCAAGAGCTGCCCTGCTTTGATGACTCAAGAAATATGGATCCTTTGTTGTCGAGTTCCCTTGATCTATGTGTCCACAATAATATCATTGGATTCTTTTTGTATGTAGTTAGGGTTGAGCTCTATTGGTGTCATTTGTTCTGCTACTTTTGAGGTGTCCAATAATGGTCGGAAATAAGGGCGAAGGATATCCACGTTGAACACTAGGTCCAGGCCAAGGAAAGGAGGAATGTTGAGCTCAAAATAATTATCCCCCATGGCCTTGGTGTTGGTGTACGACCCATAATGGAGTGGGAGAAGCTTTTGATGGGGTCATGTAAGGCGTTCTTTCTCCAAGTGCAATCAAACTTTGTCGCCCACTTGAAACTTACATGAAACCCGATGTTGATGATGACGCTTCTTGTACTTGTCATTGGACTTCTGTAGGATATCCTAAACCTATTGGCGGATGTGATAGATCCGCTCAATGAATCGGGCGGCTTTGTCAGCTTGAGTTGTGGCAGGATATTTGGTCAAGGTGACCACAAGGGGAAGTGAAACATATATGGGACCCAATGTTTGGAATCCTAATCCCACCTAAAAGGGGTTGTGGCTGGTTGAGATATGCAGGGCTCAGTTGTAGCTATGTTGAACATAGGGAAGGATCTCATCCCATGTGTGAGGGTTATTTGAATTATACATGTGAAGGATATGCACAATCATTCGATTTACGACCTCGGTTTGGCCATCTGTCTGGGGGTCGAAGGCCGTGGATTTGGTGAGCTTGGTGTCCAGTAGTGACCAGAGGCTCGACCAAAATATGCTGAGAAATAGACTGTCATGATTTGAGACAATGGTTTGTGGGATTCCAAAATGTAAACAGACTCGTTCAAAGAAGAGATTGGCAGTGGCCTTTGCTGTGATGCTTTTCTTGCAGGAAACCAGAATCGCCATCTTAGAAAAGCGATCAACAACCACAAAAACACAGTCATTTCCCTACTTGGTCGATGGGAGGCTCGACATGTAGTCCATTGAGATGGATTCCCATGGCCTGTCAGGATTAGGAAGAGCGGTGTACATGCCCTATTTCTTAGTGGTCGATTTGGCTATAGCACATGCAGTGCAGGACCTAATATACTTACTGACCTCCTGTTGAAGTTTCATCCAGTAGAAATGTGTTTGTAGCATCACCATTGTCTTTTCGATGTCGAAGTGTCTTGCCACCCGACTATAGTGGGCTTCCTAGATCAGCTTTACTTGCTCACTTGATGGAACAAAGATATGGCACATACAACACAACAACCCATCCTGAAGATGGAAATTATAGACAACTGCGTTTGCAGCCACCATTTGGTAGGTGGTGGCAAAGTCCGGATCTGTCTCATGGAGTTGGGGCCATCGAGAGGTCTCATGGCTACGAGAGTATAGCATCGTGGTGAGTGCCACGACTGGAGGTCTGCTGAGGCAATTAACGATGCATTTGGTGCTTCATGTTTTATACTTTATGTTGAGGTGGAATTGCTGCAAGTATGTGGACAAATTTTGATGGTGGTCATTCTGCAATTTTCCTTGTGTCTGCATGAATTGTAGTGGCTTATGATCAGTGTGGATGAATATCTCCTTCCCAAGAATGTAATGTCTCCACTGGAAATAGGCTTGCACAATGGAGTACATTTATTTGTCATAAGTAGGGTACTTACAAACAACATCTGATAGTGTCTCACTATGATAGGCCATGGGGTGGTCATGCTGAGTGAGAATGGTGCCCACAACATAGTCTGAAGCATCTGTCCCGATCTCAAAGGGTTGTTGTAGGTCTAGAAGTGAAAGTACTGGGGCTGAGCACAAGCACTGCTTCAAACCATCAAACACTTGTTTCTGGGATCGACCCCACACAAATTTATCCTTACCAACAACCCTGGTTATTTGGATGAGGGCCCATGCAATATGGGAGAATCCCAACATGAACCTACGGTAGAAATTGGCAGGGCCCATGAAGATTTGAATCTCAATGAGTGTGGTGGGGCCTGGCTAGTCATGTATGACTTGGATCTTGGTTGGATCCACATGTACGCCATGCTGATCAATGATATAGCCCAGGTAATGGACCATGTCCATTCCGAAGGAACATTTTTCCAAGTTGGCGTATAGCTTGTGCTGTTGCAGGGTGTGCAACACCTGTTGAATATACTGCAAGTGTTCAGCCCAAGTATTGCTGTAAATGAGAATGTCATCTAGATATACCACCACAAAAGTATTGGTGAATGGTCGTAGGATATCGTCCATCATTCTCATGAAAGTGGCTAGAGAATTTGTCAAACTAAAGGGCATGACCAACCATTCAAAAAGGCCTTCCTTTGACTCGAAGGTGGTCTTCTATACATCTATTTGTTCTATCGAGACCTAGTGGTAGCCATATTTCAGATCAATCTTACTGAAGTATTTGACCCCCATGATTTGATCAATGAGGTCGTCGATTCGTGGAATCGGGTACCAGCTTCTGACTGTGATTTTATTCAGAGCCCGATAATCAATGTAGAGTCGCCAGGTTCCATATTTCTTTTGTACCAACATGATTGGGCTTTTGCAAGGTGATTAGATAGGATGGATGTGCCCCTTGTGGAGCAGTTCTTGGATCTGTCGATTGATCTCCTCATTCTCTAATAAAGAGCGAAGATAGACTGGACCATTGGGAAGCAGTGCATCGGGGGTCAGATCGATGGGGTGCTTGACCTAGCAGTGTAGAGGTACCCTGATAGGTGAGGAGAAGATATCCGAGTATTATATCATGATGTTTCCATAAATAAGGTATTCCCAAAAGAACATCAAAAAATTCGAGAGGAGAAACATCACACAATACCTCGTCTTTGAAGGGCTTGATGTCGTACGATAGTCGACACTATTGGCTGACATAGAGACCACTTCCTTGGAGGAGCCATCCAATGGTGTAGGGTTATGGGTGCGACGTTGTCAGCAGGGCCAACCACTTGATGACCTCTGCTGAGATGAGGTTATTCTGGCTATCTCTATCAATGATGAAGTGGAACGAGGTGCCTTTTACCCACATATGTGAATGGAAGATGTGCTCTCCTTCTTCTGGCTCATCTGGTTCACCAGGCTAGAGATTGGTAGTAGAAACGGTGGCACTGGGTTCCGCGTCAATGATCTATCTTCCCCTTTCTGGTTCTAACTCAGATTCATAAACCGCATCTGATTCAAAGGATTTCACTTCACCCACTAGCAACTGCTTTGAGTGGCAGTCAACAGTGTTATGCCAAGGTCTCTTATGGAAGTCGCACCATTTCTCGGTGTCTTTCTTTGTCTTTCCAGTGTCCTTATTTGCTTGCGTCTTGGACTGGTTGTCCTGATACTGCCCATATTTTCTCTTTCCTTTCTTCTGTGGGTTGGGGCCACCCTTTCCTAGATTTTGTTGTGAGGGGTTCCCAGGCCCAAATTGTTTCATCTTTTGTTTGAGCTTCTGCTCAATTTTGATGACATATCGATAGGTCGTGCCCAAGGATGAGATATCTAGAAATTCCATTTCGGTTTGGATGTATCTATGCAGAGCACCGCGATACTTGATCACTAGATGTTGCTTTGAATATTTGATACCCAACTTGGTGCACAAGTTATGGAATATATTTGTGAAATCGGGCACTGCCTGGTCTCTTTCTTTCCGTAGTGTGGTCCATTTGGTATACAAGTCGTCATAACTTCCAACAGGGTAGTATTGTTCCTTAATAAAATCCCTGAAGGATTCCCACATGGTAGTGACTGTAAATAATGAGGGTTCCTCTATTTCCTTTTTCTCACAGAAATTTTCCCACCAATCTTTGACATGGGGAATGACTTTGAGGAGTGAAAAAGTAATATTTTCTCTATTTGAAAAGTTATGGACAAAAAAATACCCTTCTAGTAGATTCAATCACTTGTCTACATAATCTCCGTCTATATAAGCTTCAAATATAGGAATATCGAAGTTTATTTGTACCTTGAAGGAGGCGACGCCTCTGCTCAAAGAATATGCGTTGCATGTTGGTAGTCGTCAAAGGATTTGCATGAAACTATCCATCATCTCGTTCCTCTGTTGTGTGATGGCTTCCTCAAGCAACATTTTGAAAGGATCTCCCGTCCCATCATATTTATTTTCTCCTTCCATGAGAGGTCGCTTGGGCGTGTGAGAGCTTTTTTCCTCAAGAGAAACAATATCGAGACCCAACTCTTTGTACTTCGACCTCGTTGGGGACATGCATTAAGACGACAAGGAGAAGACCGCTCTGATACCACTAATCCAGATTTTATGAGCAGAACGAAATGACTATAGATTATTAACAGGTGCTTAACAAAAAATAACAGAGATACAATAAAACTAGTTTTCTATTCAATAAGGAAATAAGATGAAACTATAAAATGTAGTGGAAAACAAGCTTGCTGGAATGGTGGGAGCTTATCTCTGAGAAGG
The DNA here is from genome assembly GCA_032191745.1 of Picea mariana. Classification (NCBI taxonomy): domain Eukaryota; kingdom Viridiplantae; phylum Streptophyta; class Pinopsida; order Pinales; family Pinaceae; genus Picea; species Picea mariana. The sequence goes on from JASDQU010103620.1 coordinate 269,850, forward strand.
GATGTGACGGCTATGCTCATTCGCAAGAAGATGATTACAATGAGGCTCTGAAGGCCTTTTCACAATAAACAGGAATGCCAAAAACCCTAGACATCCAAAAACCTAACCCTAGAAGATGAAGTGCCAAAATTCACATGGGCCTCGTTTGGGTAAGTTAGTACATCATCTTCTTGGGGTCATAACTTCTGCATACGATCTCCATTTTAGGCACATGACATCCCATTGGAAAGGTATCATCGAGGAGATTCATTTTGGGGGCAATATCAAAGGAACTTCCATATTTCTCCTCATATCCCCAAAAACATCATTTAGGGCCTCAAAACGGCTCTAGTAGTTTCAGGACCCAAAAAACTACTAAAAATAGTAAATTACCAAAATTGCCAGAAAATTGTTTAGAGCCAGTTGGAAAAGGTGGGTGGCCACCGATATCCACCTGGATTAGTGGATCTCAAAATATCTCCTCCAATTATCATCTTGGAAGAATGTATATTTTGGAAACTTTGAGGAGCATAGACCTCCTCAATTGGCCAAGGTCCTGATGGTTCTAGGATACTTTCTAACCTTTCTTGTTGTTTCCTCTTATTTTTTCTCAACTTTGACAGCTACTTCAACCTTCACCTTTTGTTCTTCCTCTTTATTTCTCTTCCTCTCTTCCTCCAACCACTATCAAATAACTCCCTACTCCTGGGATATTCTCTCATTTTCCAACCTTTATTCTTCATCTTTTCTCCTAGATTCTTCAACTTCCCACTAAAAATTAGTGACCTCAACATCAACCTTGGATTTCTTTCTTTCTTATTCTTCTTCTATAATTTTCCTATTCTCTTTCTCTATTTTCTTCTTTTTCTTTGTTACATTTAGGAGAAAGGATTTCTTATGTAGCATCGCCTCGAAATATTTTTCCTTTTCTAGGGCCCTCTCTTCTTCCCATTTCTTATGAATGTAAGACAACATGTATTACGTATCCTTGGCATGATTCTCAACCAACAACTTAGGGTCATTGTCTCCTATACCTACACTCTCTAAAGTTATACTCTTCTATAGCATGAGCTTCCATCTCAACAAACTTAGCATTACTCAAGCCATACATTCCAATGTAAAGTGGGTATGTAGGAAAACACTTCTTGTTTTCTTTACTTAATGATGCATTAAAACCATGAAGAATGATTTGATAAGTAATATCCATAATCAATAACCTATCAAGAAGAAATTTTGGCAATAAATGAGGTCACTTAGTGGCCCCATGTACTTTGATATAAGATTAACTATCATCCATTTACTGGTGTCTTGTCTTACTCAATGCATCCATAGATTCATCAATTAATCTAGGTTCTTTTGTGAAAAAAATGATTTAATATAGTCGAGGGAAGAAATAATTACGAATTTGATGAAGTGTCTCATATGCTTGTTCTTCCATTAAATTTGAAAATAAACTTGTATCAATTAATTTGAAGGATTTCAACACCAGCCCATACCTTAGAACTCATTTTTGGAACATACGATATCTATCAAATAAGATGACATATAAAACTTACGGGAGAGAATCACGTTTAGAGAACTTGACCTTTAATAGGGAATTCATTAAATTGTGAGAGAAAATGTTTACCTAGTTAAACGTTATCCCTTTCTTCACCACACCATGCAACAATGGTACGCATGCCACTTTTAAATGTTGATAATACTTTTCTCCATATATTCTACTTACAAAATCCCTAGCATAAATATATGGTTCGCTCAAGTTTGTAGATGGATAAATAATTGTGCATCTTGAATTAAATTGTTTCCTTTTTCTCCACCATTCCTCCAAAAAATTGTTACAATCTTTCAAGAACCTTGCAACACACTTAGAGGTCATCTATATTTCATACTAAAAAAATTGTAGTATCATTGAAGTTCACTACGATGAAATGAGGCTATACACATTCCTGTTGGTTGTGGAGCCTGATTATCTTCTTGATTCAGAGGTCCTTTCTTTCAGCCGTGTTTATACCCCATGAAGTATTTAGACCCCAGAAGTATGTACACTCTTCCACGCGGGGGAGTGCAGAGGGGGGATACCCCCTCTGCGGAGTCTGGGGGGGATATCCCCTCAGTTGGGGAGTCTCGGGGCAAGCGAGCCCCCAACAGGGGTTCGGGGGCAAAGCTCCCAAAGGAAAATTTTTCTTGTAAACGTATATTGTAATTTCGTCATAAATCTGGACCATTCACTATAAGGTCATAGATCTAATGGTTGAGATTATGTTAGGGTTTTTTTCCCTAGAAGGCAACCCTATTTTATGAGGGAAATGTATTGCGACTATGGTTGATGGTGAATATTGTATTTTGAGATAGGAGATTGTGAGAGAAAGAAGAGAAAGTTACAACAGGTTTGTTGTAGGTTGTATCCCTTCATATGCTGGATAATAATAAAGGAAGGACCTGGAAATTTCTCTAGTGGACGTAGCCCACACTGGGTGAACCATGTAAATCTGTGTCTTTATTGTATTGCGTATCTTTTGTGTTTTGTTTCTGCATTTGTTTTATTTTATTGCTCCACGGTCTTGTTTTTCTAACAACTGCTATCAGAGCGAAAGGTAACTCATAGGAAAAGAGGGTTCCTGGTTTGAGTGGGAGCAATNACGGTCTTGTTTTTCTAACAACTGCTATCAGAGCGAAAGGTAACTCATAGGAAAAGAGGGTTCCTGGTTTGAGTGGGAGGAATGTCAGAAGATGGAAAGTTTAGGGTCGAGAAATTTAACGGCCAAAACTACCAGTTATGGAATATGCAGATGGAAGATTATTTATATTAGAAGGATCTATTCCTACCATTGGGCGGAATAGTAAAGAAGCCGACGACCATGAAGGAAGAAGAATGGGAGATTCTTGACAGAAAGGCTCTAGGAACGATACGACTGAGCCTGGTAGCGTCGGTGGCTTTCAATATTTCCAAAGAAAAGACAACGAAGGGTTTGATGGACACATTGGCCAAATTGTATGAAAAAACCTCGGCGTCCAATAAGGTATTTATAATGAAGAGATTATTTAATATGAAGATGTCAAAAGGTGGGTCTGTTGCAGATCATTTAAATGAATTTAATACGATTACTAATCAACTAAGTTCTGTAAAAGTGGAATTTGATGATGAGGTTAGGGCTCTTCTAATCTTGTGCTCATTGCCAGAAAGCTGAAACAACTTGGTCATGGTTGCAAGTAACTCTGTCTCTGGTTCAAATACTTTAAAATTTGAGGATGTTGTTGGTGTTATCCTTAGTGAGGAAATGCGATGGAAAAGCACAGGTGAGACATCGGGTAATGCGTTGAACATGGAGAATAGGGGAAGACAAAAGGATAGAGGAAAGGGCTTAGGGAACCACAAGAATTCTAGGAAGGGCAGATCCAAATCCAGACTTGGAAAGATAGAGTGTTGGAATTGTGGGAAGAAAGGACATCTGAAGAAAGATTGCAGATCTCCAAAGAAACAAAGAGATGGACAACAAGAGAGAAATCATGAAGCAAATGTAATAGGTGATGTGTTACAAGATGCTTTGATTCTTTCTGTAGATAATATTTCTGAGTCTTGGGTAGTAGATTCAGGAGCTTCATTTCATGCCACACCCCATAGGAAACATTTTCTAGATTATGTTCAAGGTGATTTTGGACAAGTTCATTTGGGTGATGATGCACCATGCAAAATTTTTGGAATGGGAAAGGTAAGAATAAAACAACAAAATGGAAACCAATGGTTGTTGAAAGAGGTAAGACATGTTCTAGATTTAAGGAAAAGTCTAATTTCAACAGGGCAGTTGGCAAGTGAATGTTGTGTATCCATATTTACAGATAAGACGTGGAAGGTCATCAAAGAATCATTGGTGATAGCGAAAGGAGAGAAGGTAGGTACATTGTATTTATGTACTGGTAATACTAACTCTTCTATCTCTTTAGCTTCTACAAGAGTGGATACAACACTATGTAGTCATAGGCTTGGACACATGAGTGAGAAGGGTATGCAAATACTTCACAAAAGAAATTTGTTGCCAGATCTTAAAAAAATTGATTTAAACTTCTTTGAGCATTGTGTTTATGGAAAACAAAAGATAGTCAGATTTCTCAGAGTCGGAAAAGAAAAGAAGAATGAAAGGTTAGATCTTGTGTATATAGATGTATGGGGACCAGCTCAGGTATCATCTCTTATTGGCTCTAATTATTATGTTACTTTTATTGATGATGCAACTAGAAAAACTTGGGTTTATTGCATTCGACAAAAATCCAATGTTTTTTATACTTTTAAGAAATGGAAAGCTTTGGTTGAGAATGAGATAGGAAAAAGGTTGAAGTGTGTCAGATCAGATAATGGAGGTGAATATTGCAACAAGGAGTTTGATTATTACTATTCATACCATGCAATTCATAGAGAGAAGACAATTCCAAGAACACCACAAGAAAATGGTGTGTAAAAAAGGATGAACAGGACAATCATGGAGCATGCAAGGAGTATGAGATTGCATGTCGGTTTTCCCTTACAGTTCTAGGCAGATGTTGTAGATACTATTGTTTACTTAATAAACAGAGGACCTTCAAGCTCTTTGGATGGTAGAATTCCAGAGGAGGAATGGACAGGAGAGAAGGTAAACTATTCTTTTTTAAAAACTTTCGGTTGTGAAGCATTTGTCCATATTGATAAAGAAAATAGAACAAAGCTTGAGGCAAAATCCAAGAAGTGTAACTTTATTGGATATGGTCTTAATGATTTTGGTTATCGCTTATTATATTATGAAAATAAAAAAATCATTAGGAGTAGAGATGTCATATTCAATGAGAAGGTCATGTACAAAGATCAGTTGCAGGGAAAGAAACAGGAAAAAGAAAAACAATAATACATAGTGCTTGATGAGATGACTGAAAAAGAAATTCCAAAGGAGCCAGAAAATCAAAATGTACAACAACAGGAGCAGCAGGTACCTCAAACACCTACAAGTGTTGTTAGAAGATCTACCAGTTTAAGTATACCCCCTGAAAAATACTCTCCTTCGTTGTATTATTTATTGTTCACTTATTCTGGTGAACCAGAATGTCATGAAGAGGCAATGCAGGTAGACACCAAAAAGAAGTGGGAGCAAGGCATGAAAGAGGAAATGGATTCCTTGGAAAATAACCAGACTTGGGACTTGGTTCAGTTGCCTACGGGAAAAAGAGCAATGCATAATAAATGGGTTTAAAGTTGAAGGAAGAAGATGGAGGAGAAAAGCGGTACAAGGATAGACTTGGTGTAAAGGTGTTTGCACAAAATAAAGGTATAGATTTTGATGAAATATTTTCTCCTGTTGTTAAAATGACTTCAATTAGGACTATTTTAAGTCTTATGGCAGTAGAAGATTTTCATCTTGAACAGTTAGATGTAGAAACAACTTTTCTCCATGGGGATGTGGAGGAAGAGATTTATATGCAGCAACCACAGGGGTATGAGGTCAAAGGGAAGGAGAATTTGGTATGCAGGTTGAAGAAGAGATTGTATGGCTTAAAGAAAGATCCAAGGCAGTGGTATTTGAAGTTTGATAGGTTTATGACAGAACAGGGTTATAGTAGATGTCATTCTGATCACTGTGTTTATTTTAAAAAGCTAGAAAATGGAAGTTTTATTATCTTGCTATTGTATGCAGATGACATGCTTGTTGCAAGGTCTAATATGCAGGATATAAATGTGATCAAGAAGAAATTAGCCAATTCATTTGCCATGAAGGATTTGGGTGCTACAAGGTCGCAAATGAATTGGTTAATTTCTTCTGGACCGTTCATTATAAGGTCGCAGATCTAATGATAGAGATTATGTTAGGGTTTTTTTCCCTAGAAGGCAACCCTCTTTTATGAGGAAAATGTATTGTGGCTATGGTTGATGGTGAATATTGTATTCTGAGATAGGAAACTGTGAGAGAAAGAAGAGGAAGTTACAATGGGTTTGTTGTAGGTTGTATCCCTTAATATGTTGGATAATAATAAAGGAAGGACTGGACAATTTCTCTGGTGGATGTAGCCCACACTGGGTGAACCACGTAAATCTGTGTCTCTATTGTATTGTGTATCTTCTATGTTTTGTTTCCGCATTTGTTTTATTTTATTGCTCCGTGGTCGTGTTTTTCTAACAATTCTCATGTCATTGACAACTATTATTTGTTTTAGTTTGACATAATCGATGATCCAATGAATTTTTTCTATACAAGGAAATATAACAAATCTTGTTGTTGCATTATGCAGGAACGATTTCCTGATGTTGGGGTAAAATTTTTTATCCTTTTCTTCATCATCTACTAGATCAATCGGTATAAGTAAGAGAAGGTAATTCTTATCCTTCAAAATTTGTATCAACTCAAAGAAATCTAGAAAATTAGCCAGTCTTGGATGGCTTGAAGTGTCTAATTAAAGAGGTATTTTAATTTTTTCATTGTCTCTGGTATAGCGGCCTATTATTCATTCATTACCCCTTTCTCTTTCTTCTGAGGTTTCAGAGTTATATTTTTCAAAGGAATTTAGATACTTCTGAAACATTTCCAAAATAAGACAAATCAAAATTATAGTCTTCCAATGAGAAATAAACAGACATGCAAAAAATATATAAAGTCTCTCTTATTTTTTTCATGTGCCAAAAGTGAAGTGAAAAGAAAGAAAGAGGATATTGTTTTATTTACAAAAGTGAGAATCAAAGTGTACCCTAATTTCAAATGCATGTTGGAAATCAAAACTAATAGGCTAAAATTGAAAATATCACTGCCTCTAATTAGGAACAAAGCTCATATTGAAATTCAAAACAAATTGAAAATAGTGAGATCGAGGGAACTTAATGAGAGGAATCTCGTAGCTAGGATATACGATGAATAGTTTCATTATGTTAATTTTGGGAATTGGAAGCATCGAAGGGGAAAGCAATGATGACAAATTAACAACCCCTATCAATCTCTTAAGATCACTATGAAACAATGAAATAGTAGTTTGAAATCGAAGCATGTAGGTACTACATAATTCAAACAAGAAAGGAAAATAACTTATTGGCAAGCACATCGAAGAAACTAGAAGAGAAATAATGTAGTTAATCGATGACTAAAATTACACAAATACTCAACAAATATAGCTAGCTATGTTTGAACTACTCAAATAATTAATTTTCTAAGTATAAAACAACTTCTTGTATTAAAAAATCATTCAAGACCTAATAAATCCAAACACATCACAAATATTTTGGCTCAATGAATATTTAGCATGATTTCTATCCATGTAATAGGAAGGGGGGAATGATCAATGTCATTAATATGTAATTAAACACCAAACATTCAAAAATATGCAAACCAGTGAGGAAGCATGAAAGGTGTATCCTCCATTAACCTCTGCAAGCATTGAAGTGATTGAAAAGATCAATGTTTGAACTAACTGTGAAAGTAATGGGAGGTAGTAAAGTATGAACTGAAAAGGGGATTTGATGGCGTGGTAGGAAGTCTGATAGCTATGGTGACGAAAATGAAATCAATTTGTGAAGATGCTTCATTTGTTGTAGATCTCTCAACCTAAAATCAAATCTTGCCCAAACTCCTATTGAATCAAAGCATATTGAACAAATATCAATCTTTTTGAATCCACAATAGTGTCATGGGGGAGAGAAAAAATGAATTATGAAAGATCTCCATATAAGGGTTGAAAGAGATGAGAAAATCAATTATAGAGAGGGCTTTCTAAGATTATTGGGGTGTTGTAAAAGATCACTTTAATAAAGGTTCTGAGAATGAATTGGAGGGAAAAAACAATTGATTTTTGAAACACTTCCAATAGTATTAAAAAAGTATTAAAAAAATAAATATGAAATTATTCCACTCAAGGGTTGAAAAAAATCAAAACATCTCTCATAATTAGAGAAAAAAAACCCAGGGAAGAATATAGTAGGAATTTTAAGAAAAGGAAAAAATGAAGGAAGAATTCAATTGAATGAGAAGATGATAAAAGACTAAAAGATTGTGCATAATGTAAATGGGAATTCATTGACAAAATATCTTAGATAATATGATCGATGCTCAATATCTAAAATATAAAAGAAAACGTGGGTCCCCAAAATAAAAATAAAAACTTAGAGGATTGTTGAGGCTTCAATGGTAAGTTAAAAAATCAATTATCCTTCCATGGGTTATTTGATAACAATTTCCTAGTATAATTAAATGATTGGACTCAATTAAAATATGCATCCTCCAAATAAACAATTGGGCTCAATTACATCCATGAAAACTATCAATCGTATGTTAGTCCACCAACAATCCTAATCGACTTAGTCATTTATTTACTCAACAACTACTCAATAAACATTATTAGAAATTATCAAATTTTATGTTGAGGTGCCCCATCAACATGCATTCATTATTTCTATCTATTTACCACTAATATGCTCTTCCCATTAATTCTCCTTAGTTGAGTAAATTGGTTGGTTTAACCAACTTAGAATTTAGACAAAGTTTTATTCAACTTCCTAAATAATGCCTTACCCCTATATGATGTTCATTTTCTGTATTCAATTTCCTTCATTATTAAGATCCATTCCAATTGAATTAAGATATAAAATAGCAAGCCAGCAAACAAGATAAAGTAAGAGAACTTAGAACTAATACGGGTTTATTCCCTCTTAAGTTTTTGTATATGATGTTCATTTTCTGTATTCAGTTTCCTTCATTATTAAGATCCATTTCAATTGAATTAAGGTATAAAATAGCAAGTCAGCAAACAAGATAAAGTAAGAGAACTTAGAACTAATACGGGTTTATTTCCTCTTAAGTTTTTGTGAGATAAGAGAACTAATATGGGTTTATTCCCTCTTGAGTTTTGTGAGATAATTATCTACATGCATGGACGTGAAGGAGATCTTAAAAAATTATGCAATCTATGTAACCATTGATTTAATATAAATGCAATGAACAACAATAATTAAATCAACTAACCCATAACACCATACATACACTAAGTGAATGATTAACTTAATCTCTACTACATCATTTACATTAAATACTCACTATTTAAAAAATAAAATAATGAAAATGAAAAATAACCACATAACTTACAACACTTTGGCAATTTAAACACGTCTCAATAAATAAGCCGACCGCTTGCCTTCTTGTTTAAATAAATGATCTGATCCAACTCAACAGAGTTGTATAAATAAACACATCGACAAAACTCAAATCTAAGATTCTCTCGGGTATATGATCTTCTCTCAGTATTTTCGTGGGCGTTAATTTCGGAGTACTCACGACCGCAGTTGTAAAATCCAGCTTCATAAAGAATAACAATGGCCTCCAACCATCGTTTCTCTGATGTGGATGAAGCCTTGCAAATTCTACCTGTTGCTGCTCAAATGAATCTGCAGAGCAGCGTCAAAGACTGTATGGAATATCTACACGGTGTCCGTTGGAGTCCAGCACAAGAAGCCAAACTTCGAGAAATGCTACCATCTTTGCAGATAGATGTTTTGCCCGATTTAGCCGCTAGGCTGGGTGTCAGCCAAAACAATTCGGAGATACTGGAAAGAAATGTTGTCTGCGATTAGCAATGGATCTAAGTATTGTCTACCTTGTAGCGAAATGGAGAAATACATTGTACGCTACTTTGAGGCCGCAAACGCATCCCGAGACTCGGCTACTTTGAGAAATACTTGCAGGTCTGCACTGTTGAAAGAGTTTACGGCCATTGTACAACGTATTAAATCTAATGAGTTCGGGCGCGTGGAAGAAAATTATAACAGTGAAAATGCTTGGGCCGCTCTACTGTGGGTAATAAAGGTGATTCAGCGATGTGATATCCGCCTTCGTCTGGCAGTACGATTCAGTTCCGTGAGTGGGATACTTAAACTCCAAATTTTAATGAATCTGTTTCTAAAAGCTCTCGAGAGTGGAGAGATAATTGTAGCTGCATCCCTTCGAGTTTCATTTCACTTCGAGATAATTGTAGCTGCATCACTTTCTGTGGAGAGATTAGAGGCATTGCAGAGGGGAATGGTTGATGTAGCGGAAACTCTTCCTTTTGTCGAGCAGAGACGCATTTACATTATTTGGAGAGACGTTCTGACAGCATATTCAGTAAACCCGAGTATTGTGTTGAAATGGTGGGCTGAGAAATTGCAGGATGCCATCAGGCGACGCAACATCATTTCAAATGACTTCAAAATATAGGGCAATGCATGATTATTAGAAGGATTCACATAATGTTTAGTGGCTTTTAGTTTTACATAATTTTAGAAAGTTAAAACACTTTTTATTTTACTATAATATCACGGTAATATATCATTTCTCTTTTCACAAGTTTGAAGCTACTTAGTGAATTGGGTCATGTATGGGTAAGTGGCTCAAATGCTTCAGGAGGTTTCATTCTTTTCCAAATGCCCATTTAAAAATATTAGAAACCTAAAGGTTTGGTATCCTTGAACAATGGGAGATTGTTAAGAGTTAATTTTGTTAAACGAGTCTTTGTTTCTTTCTTCTATTATTATCAATTGGTTTCGTTGTGTATATTATTTTCTATGCACAAAAATGGACAGGTTGAGTTTTTTCAAAATGATGTCAAAGAGCTTCTTACTTTTCAGATTTAGATTCAAATATTTTGTTGAATTTTTTCAAATCATGCCCACCCTTCCCCAATAGTTTACATACTACAAGTCCACCTAGACATTGGTGTTCTAGTTTCTCCCCACATTAGTAATACTTTAATATAACATCGTATGGGATGTTATTTCCTCCCACCACCATAATCACTTCACAGGCACACTTAAATATTTTCATTATAGTTGTTATAATTTTGAATGGTTGTTCTTCATTTTTCTGAGTCCAGCCTACATATAACATCGATCCCTCTACAAATGTTATATCCCCCTTTATTTACTCTACTAGTGTCACATCTACAATTACTACATCCCCATTGTTACCTCTGCCAGTGATACATCTAAAATACTTTTTTCCTCCATTATTTCCTTGAATTAGGATGTTCAATTGATGGTTCTAAATATTTAATAAAATAAATATTTATTATTTTTTTTATTTATAATTAAAACGATATATTTAAATTATATATATCTTAAAAAATATTTTATATAAACCTTCCAATATCTGGAACCGAATTGATAATTCCCTCGTCCACCTCGTGCATTGGATTAAGAGTGTTATGTTCGAATATCTACCTCAACTTATTTTATTTTCTCCTGGATATGTTGAGGGATGGTGTCCCGAAAAGTTGACGTCAATGCATATGCATCCTGTTGGACTCTGGTGGTGGGATTTCTTCCACGGGTGAGCTAGAGGAAGTGTCCACGGGTGAGCCTTGACCTCAATGATATTCCCTTGTATATCCTCAGTGTGGATCCATTTCACTTTCCACTGGCTGATTGAAGCATAGTTGCAGAACAATCCTCCACAATTTGGTAGACTAAATACATTGCTTCTTGTTATGCATGCCATCTTGAGCCAGAGATTCCTTGTCACTGCACATAGTCCCTTAGTCCTTTCCACTCTCCTCCAGGACTTCCAACACAGATAGGAAATGATTTATATTTATTGGGACTTAAGGAATTCTACAGTTGCAACACAAATTTTTCCATCAACTAAAATGTGTGCCTCCTTGATGAATTTTGAACAACTCACTACTCCCAAGCACACAACCTCTTTCTCCATGAATTCATAGCTCCAAACAACAAAAAAACATGCCCACAACAACTTCCTTCAAACTTAATCACTTAGAAATCTATTGCTAGCCATAAAACTCCATGTAAAAATTTCTCCCTATGCAAAAACGTGAATGCATAATTTTAGTCCCCTCCATATATGAATTTCCTCTCTCTCTTTCTTGCTTGACTTGCAGTCTTCCCCAATATGAAATTTCTCAACCCCCATGATCCTAATAACTATGGGATGTGACTCTCACATGAATTCAATGATTGGTCTCTATAACACTCAACAACTAATAGAAGGTTCACGATATAGATAATTTTGAAGGAAATAAGAAATGGGTAAACTCTCCCCCTTGGATCCCTTCCCTATTTTGTGGATATTTATCCCCCAAATCTTCGTCCATGTCCATCTACAACACCACCTTAGACACAATCACTCATGGGGTCTTCTCTATTCTCAGAAGACATGTTGATGCATGTATTCCAACTCTATTGTGGTATACCCCTAGCCATAGAGAGATTTTCCTCGTAACATAATTGACAACCATATTGGGGATGATCTCCTTTTTTGTTGTTTGGTGTGTTTTTCTCCTTGATTTTATCTCTGTTAGACTGAGTTTCCTTGTCACATGTTTCTTAACAACCTATTTTTTACCTTGCATCTGAGTTCCTTGGCTTAACCCTTTCCCTAGTTGTGTTTTACTGGGTATACGTGGCTTTTCCCTTGATAAATTCTTATATATGCGCGATTTGTGCTCAAACAATCACATACATAATCTCTTTAGTCTTGTTGACTGATTTTGGTGTTTGTTGGGTGAGTTTGGTTGGTTGCTAAGTCTCCTTGGGTCCCTGTTTTGACTGTTAAGTGCCTACATAGTGATAGGAAGACCTTTTTATTGTTGAATTTTTGGGAGAATTTATTTCTTATCATATTTTTCATTGGTTGTCCTTCCACATTGGTCTGAGTGTTTGTTTCTTGGTATCCTTCTTGGCTTGTCTCTTTTTTCTTGCAATAGGGTCTTCATGTGAAGTTGTTATTCAATCCTTGCATTTTCTTTTCTTTATATCAAAAATACAAAAATATTTGCTTATTTTCATTATGGAATTTCCACTTTTGATTACTTTGCATTGATTTTGACACATTGGGAGAGACTGCATTTCATTAAAATTGTAGAGATTGCATTGGAAATATTGCATTTAGAAGCATACCATCTCATTGAAATTCAAGACTAGTACTTACCATTGTTTTTATATGTTCTTTTTTTATATGTTGAGTCATAATACCATCAGTTTCATGACGACACCTCTTGAGTAAGTAGAAGCCATTAAAATTAACATTGATTAATTAAAATTGATTAGAAATGATTTTATTTTTTAGGGTGCCCAAACAAGTTTAGAACATAGGGCCTTGGAATAGGATTTTGTGAGTAAATTAGTGGTGAAACCCATTGTGTCTGAAGCTCCTTCTTAGCGTCAGAGATATTTTTGGGGTTCTATTCATATTCGGGGGTTTCACTAGTACCTTTACCTCCGTGAGAAGCTATTCTTTCAATATTTCAGACTTTCTTAACCTACCCATATGGTGGACCGGACTTGCGATTGTTCGCTTGCGCATTTGTTATATTGTGGTGACTTTAGTTACTTGACATAGGTAGCCACATAGATTACTTGCAGGGGCTTTTCTGTAGGTACCCTGAGTCATATAAAGGTTGAAAACACACACAAAATTTATGAAGGATTACCTCTCTCGAGGGATCTAACCAAATACATTGTTAAGCTTTTGAAGGCCCTTATAATTGATTTTGATACCTCCAATATTTTGAAGGGAGTCTCAGGGCCCTCTTGGGTGAGACATACCTACTCTAGTTTAGGAGGCGCCTTTCAACGATTATATCTTGTTTGTCTGCATTGGCCTTTTTCTTTATTTAGGAGTGTTCTCTCTGATTAATAGTTGGCCATATTATTTTGTATTGCGTCGTGAGTTTTGATTGATATGGTTGGTGGATCCCATGTGACTCCCTCAGTTAGTGCTACCCAACCCATGGTCTTTGCTCAGTCCATGGAGACGAATCCTTTTATATTTTTGAGTGGTACATAAAATCATAATAATCATCCAATGCCTTGGGCCTCTAATCCTTTCTCTTTTGGTATGCCAAGCATGACTTCACACTTGTCATCCTCTGCTTTGTCATCTTATGTGAATCCTAGTTCTGGGTCTAGGGGCATGATGCCTCCTTATTCTCCTTTTTCGGTTGGTGGGAGTCATATCCCTCAATCAAATCTTACGGTAGGAGGTTGGAATCCTCTTTCCACTAGACCAAGTGCTCAAATGGGCGGTCCTTCTACTTCCTACATCCCATCTATCTATCCTTTTTCCACTATGTTGGTTCCTATGGACGCTTTTCTCATGCTGAACCTCCCTATGTCCTTTGGTATTTCATCTGGAGGGAGTAATTTTTACAG
>JASDQU010103620.1:304059-317209 GCA_032191745.1 Picea mariana
TGTAATCCCCCTTTCCGCCTTTCCCGTGATGCCATGTGTCCTCCATCCGCCTCCCCTCCTCGGTCCACATGGTTCTCTCTCCTCTCATCATCCACTCGCTGTTGGCCATGTGTCCCGTTCTTTTCCACATCAGTCACTTACCCGAAGGCGAATTCATTTCTCCCATCTTCCTCTCCTTCCACCTGACGTCTTCCGCCATGAATCGTCCTCCGTCATCCTTCTCTCATTTCGTCACTCTTTCCACATCCTTACAACCTGGCACCACCATTCCACCACCATTCTTGTCGTGTGCTCATCCTCCGCGCTAGCCTCCATGCCAATCTCTCAAGCTATTCAGTTATTCCAGGTGGCAGCGCGAGAGAAGTCCTCCTTATCCCGAAATGCTAAGTTGGCTGGGCCGTTCCCAATCCTAAGAAGCAGTTATTGAAGCGGTTGAGGGTGGTTAGACATCGTCTCCACCATTATGGGGACGTCCTGCAATGAATTAAAGGCACGTCGATTCACCGATGTAACTGTCAGAAGATCGATCACATCTGCCATAAGTTACACGATTATTCAAAGATTGTGGCTGCAGAGTGTCAGAAGCCATGCAGATGCAAAGACTTCAATGAAGTATCTTGGCTCTGCTGTTGTTGTTATTTTGAGTATATGTAGGCATTTTTGCCATTTTTGTATCTATCGATGGTAGAGCTAAGCTCCCGACTGTAAAGTTTCAGTGAACATTATGGTTTCCTGGTTATGCCTCTGTGTTTGAGACTTCTTGGTTTATGACAAACAGTTCTCCTTTTTCCATCTTTGTTTCGTCTCGTGCCGAAGAGTTCACAGTCGAATGATTCGCGTGGATTGATGCATTTGTGTTATGATAAAGGATTTGTCGTGACATTTATGTATTCTCTGGTTCTCTGTGTTTGAATATAAAGAGACTTTGTGTTCGAATGCTTTCTCATCCAGTCTGTGACAAACTTGATGTCTGTGATAGACCTTGCAACCTTATTGCATAAGTCTTCCACCTACTCACCCTTTTACTATGACTCACTGTTTGAAGTTTATACAAGACCTCACTCGTTCGTGCATGCCCGGCCTGGTTTCTAAGTTGAGACGATACTGTTCTGAGTTTCCTTCCATTTGATCACCCTTTTAAACAAATCGTGACATTAAACTGATGGGCATCGGGCTCTGCTCCTGCAAGCAATCCAGGAGTGACTTCCGGCTCCAACAGAAGGTTTAGTCCTTCAACACCAAATAATTGGACTCCTGAATTGATAAACCAATTGAATTAGGTAAGTAACCCAACTACTTAAGAAATTGATTTTTCGTTAGATAATGTATTAGGGGGTTATATTACATAATTTTCATTAGATTGCATTCAATCATATAGTGTTTCAAAAATAATTTCTTTCAAAGGACCGTGCAGTATGTTCTTGAAATCATTAAATACTAGGATTAAAATGTTGTTATGTAAAAACCACGTGAGGATTATCAAGTCTGACGGCTAAAGGGGCTTCACACACATATGGGGAGCCAAAGTATGATAGGGGATTCATCTAAGATAAGGAAGCAATGAACGCATAAGGAATATACTAAAGAAAAAAGCATGTAGCATACCAAAGGAAGAGTACGATTTTGGATAATTGTGCAGAGGAAGGAGGTATATGAGGTAAAAGACTTGGGTTGGGAGAGAAGAGAAATAGAGTGAGCCGAAAGAAAGCGAACCTTATGCACAAATCCAAATCGTTGAGATACCATATGGAGGAGAAAAATAAAAAGAGTTTCAGTCGAGTCCAGTAATAGAGGAACCCAAAAGTCCTACTTAGACAAGATCCTGTGTTGAATCCATGACCCCATGTGCATCACCACAGTTAGAGATAATAGTTGAAGAATTTTCAAAAGCTATCATAGTTAGTAAAAGATTACAGAGTAGTAGTAGTCAGAATAGTGGGAGTAGTACACAAAGTCAAAATTAGAGTCCACCAACATCGCCAAGAGGAGGGAATAGACAATAAACTTAGACTTCGTGAATTCAAGGGAGTAGGGTTAGAGGATACAGAACAACATTTTTGTTTCTACAAAATAGTTTGGCTACTAAAAACATACAAGATGATGTCGTAAAAATTATGCAGTTAGCAATAAAATTTAGAGGTCATGCACTGGTATGGTATAAGAAGTTATAGAGAATTACGCTTATGGGACAAGCCAATACCTTGGAAGTTATAAATAAAGAGCTATTAAAGGATTTCAAAAAGCCTAATTCAGAGTCGTAATACATTATTGAACTAAAAGAGATCAAGCATGTACAAACATAGTCTGTATGGGATTATGACCAATGCTTTAAGGATGTAATGGGGATACTGACGTTACAAATCCAAGATCAACAACATCAAGAGTGGTTTATTTCTATACTTCTACCACACACTCAAAGGCCCCTGATTCAACAGAAGGTTACATCGCAGTCCAAGGTGCTAGCAATTGCAATGAAACTAGAAGCATCACCGGTAGAATATATGGGAGTGTTGGAGTTACTTCACACACACCTAGGATTTATTTTTCCTAAGGTTTTTACTATGTTTATTAGTCATTATTTAGTATCTTATATTTTAGGAAGAATATTACTCTAGGGAGAATATTCTCTTCATTTTTCACTTCAGTTTGATTAGTTGAGTGGAGTCTAGATGCTACATTGGGATTATTACCATGTAGCATTGGGATCATCACCAATTAATGTGCATTGTCCTTGGGATCATGACCATACTAGCACATTACCCATGATTCCCTGATCTCCTCCTCTCTTCACTCGGTTTCAGTCAGTTAATTGAATACTGATAGATTAGTTAACTCAGCTAGGTGGTAGTTCACTCCCGTAACTTCTCGAGAGACTAGACTAGGTGGAAGTTTACTCCCGTAACTGCTGGTGTGTGTCCATATCACTCTAGACCACCACTATGGAACATTGACTTCTCCTACAGTGCACATTGGTTGAGTTATACAGAGTATATCATGTGTAAATGATCATTCATTCATTTGGTTAATGCAAATTCTTCCATTCTTTCTATCCTCTTATCTTTTATTCTATTTTCTCTGCAACTGTGTATGTCAATTCCCAACTAGATATATTCTATGTAGGTTCAACACATTTACATGGTATCAGAGATGATATATTTCTAGGTAAAAGACACACCAAATTATTTTTGCAGGTACTGAAGATTAAAAACAGTGGAAAAATGGAATTTCCAAAGGAATTCATTCTTACACCTTACAATTTATTTGCATGGAAGGAGAAGATGAGCATGCATATTTGAATTAGAGGATTGTTTAGGTTAACCATGAACATAGAGACAAAACCAACATCATCCATAGAAAAATCCAAGTATCTAAATCGAATGGATGAAGCATTCAAAACAATATGAAGTCTCATTTCTCCTGAACTTATATTTGACATATCCACCTGTAAAACACCCAATGAAGCCTGGACCACCATGGAAGGGATTTTTGGAAAATAGAATGAGATGAGGGGACACATGCTCGAGGTGTAATTGCTCACATTGGATCCAAAAATATTCGACAATCTCCAAGATTTCTTTACCAAATATAAGGATTTGTTGTCACAACTCAAGGCTTGCAGAGTTGATAAATCTAAGGAAAAGAAACAAATGGTTCTCACCATTCTATCCAAACTTGGTCCAAAATACTCAGTGTTTGTATCCACATTTCATTTAGTTAGATTCTCCTCCAGATCTACCTGGACAATGCCCTCTCTTGATTCCTTTATCGAGTCTTTGACACAAGAGCAGAGCAAGCTCATCAATATGGGAAAAATCAAAGGTCCAAAGGTGCATGCACTTACTATGAAAGATGATAGCGGTCATCAATGTCAAAAACATAAATATAAATACAAAAGGAAAGCACATGTGAATCCAAAGAAGGAAGGGTACTCAAAACCCTTCAACGATGCCTCCAAATCCAAGGGTGGAAAGGGAAGAAAGGGGGATAAATTCTCTTACTTCCATAAAGGATTCCATCCATAATCCACATGTATGAAGAAACAGATAGATCTAATAAACCAAATACTTCAACAAAACAACCTTGGATATTTCATCCCCAAGGGTGCCAAGAAGAAGAAGCCAGAAGATCTAAATCCAAAGAAAGGAGATTCTATCCATGCTTTGATTGCCATCAACTCCTCTCTCGATGCTTGGATCATAGATTCAGGAGCATCACATGACATGGATTCTGTTATCACTCCAATAAATTACTCCCTAACTGTAAAGGGTGTAAGCTTGGTAACTTAAATAAATCAATAATGTGGAGGAAAGAAGGATCAAATCAAATGACATTATAAACTCTTATCCATTTAGAAATATATAAATCACTTGAAAGACCAAGGATTTCAACTATGTTTCTCAATAGGTTTAAATCAATTTGTGGAAATGTGAAGAAGACCCATTATGCTAACGGAAATACCTATACAATAGCATATGTGAATGGCTAGTGATGATAGGTAAGATATTATTCATACCAGCAGAAACATATGTAAGATTTCATATAATATATGGCCAGACATAAAAGGAAAATACTTGTAGCTTTAGATTATGAATGCACTGATAGGATGGCAACTATCTGGAATTGAGACAAACCTTAGAAGTAATGTATTAAATTTTAATATACCAATGAAGAGATGGGATGACAATCTTTTGTCATTGAATATATATAAACTTGGAAAGAAAGGAAATGAAAACTGAACAAACAAAGTGAAAGAAGCTCAATGTCAATATGTATGCATCGACATCTCCAAGGAATAAAAAGTATAGGTCTTCAAGAATAGAACCACAGTCCTCAGACTGTTTTCCTCCCTTGGTGTATCAAAGCTCTCAGGCTTTATAGCCTTTACATCACAATTTCAAGATCCTATAAAAATGGATCTGAAAATAACTAAAACTAAATATAATCAAAAGGATATGACAAGTGAGATCAATGTAGGTCAAATTGACCCTCTTAGCATTACTTGGCAGTCTGTAGGTGAATATCATGGAGCTCGAGATCTCTGTTTGACAGTTGGGCGATTTCTGTCAAAAATAGAAATGCCATTTGGCTTCCTTCTTTCTCCATATGTCTTCAAAACTTAATGAGAAGGATGATTTAACTTCTTATAATTATTATATTTAATTTGATACCATTCCCACGTGTTCTGGAACTCAAAAAATGTGATTTGGGTAGAAAGAATTAAATTATGGACTCTTCTGCACATTCGACGGCTCATTGGTCTTGCGTTTTACATTTTAGCAACCTAAAGTCAAAGATTTTCGACGGCTCACTACACTCTCAAATTTTCCACTTAGCTACCAAAAGCCCTAAAATAAACTTAGGTTTAATTTAAGAAGAAAATCAATTTATACATTGAAATACCATCTTTAAGAGCTTGTCTCTAAGCCTTTAAATCTTAAGATTAAAAATTATTCTTCTACTTAATGCTCGTCTTATCATGTGATTTGGAAATCATTAGCAAGTTATTTTTTATCGCTAACATTTGGCTCCAACTGGGATGGAGACCTCCCTGTGAGGTTTCCAAGAACCTTAGATCTAATGCCTTTCCTGGAAAAAAAATAAAATCCATATTTTAGTTTCTAGTGTTCCATTGGGCATGGATTCAGTGCTTCATTGGGCATGGAATCAACCGTATCACTTCTTTCTGAAAAATCTTTCAGACCTGTATAAATAATCTCTGTACATCTTCTAAACTGCCTTTATTCACAAAATGTGACTTCTACACCTGCTACAAAATGGAAAAAAATAAATGCTTGGGAAGCAATCTTATTTCCTACCCTACTCTACCCTAACCAACTCTACAAATTTGGTTAGGAAAAAATTGATTTCCATAGCAGCCATCCCAGAAATTTTAATACTGAAATGATTTCATCATTCTCACTGATCAATAGTAGTTTTTTGAAATGCAGCAGCAGTGAATAAAAATCATTCACAAAACCAAACTCAATAGGAAATATGTGGAAGATAAAGAAGTCTGAAAACTTCAAGTTTTCTGAAAGATATGATTCTATGAAGGATACCACTGGATCTTTGAAACTAATATTAGAAATCTATTGGTCTTCAGGAAAAAGTTGCACCTATGTAACTGCTTTTCTTCTAGAAGATTGATTACCCTTTTGTTCTTTTGTGATTATCTTGTGATCATCAAAAACTATGACTTCCTCTTCAGAATGGTGCTCAAAAGATGATGATAGAGCAATGTTTGAATAACAAATATTTTGATCAGCTCTAAAAATATAGTTGTCGATACAATCATGAGTTATCATAGTTTTAACTGGATTTGTAAACTAATCATAAACTTTACATGAATACCTGTCTCTGGAATGTTCTGGAAATGTTGAAGAATCTGAAATAATTTTAGTTGCTTGTTGTTGTTCTGAAACTGACTCATAGTCATTACTTTCCAGCGCAAAATATGAACTATACTGAAATTTTACTGGTTCAAATAGATAATGGTTTTCATCTTAAAACTTCTTTGGGATTCTCCTTGAAGCATAAATGTTCTCCTCTACCTCTAGAGCATCTTCAAACAAAGTTCTTAATGATGAAGATTTCCTTTCTAGCAAAAGAAGGGAAAGTTTTGAATGCAATCCCATAACATAATATATCATKGTAGTTATTTCTGTAGGCCTGATCTCCAAAGGCATACCATGGTAGATGTTGTAAAATCTTCAGTTGAAAACATACAAAGTTTCATTATGTTATCTTTTTAAAGCATACAAATCAGCAAGGTACGAATCTAGTGATTTGTTTTCACACCAATGTTTCATAAAAACATCAGAAAACTCGATCCAAGAGCCAATGAATTCAACTCTTAGACTCTTAAACCATATGGCAGCATCTCTGATCAATGACTTACAGAAAAATACCATAATGACATCTTCATGAACAATCTGAAAGCGATCAACAAAATCCTCAAAGGATTCCAAGTGCCTCTCAGTTGAAACTTGATTCTCTCCAGAAAACCATGGAAGATATTCATAATAGTCAAGAGGATAAGAATGAAGGAGATAAGGCAGCTTCAAAGGCTTGAACATATTCATCCTGATTTTAATTTGAAAGGATGTGGGCTGATCATGTTGAACATCTTCATCTTGATTTTAATTTGACAAGGTTCAGAAGTTATGGAAAAAGATGTTGACCTCTGGATAGGTTTGAGATCAGTCTTAATTTCTTTAAGGTTACATGGTTGATCTGATTCTAAAGGAATTTGAATACAGTGGTCATCTTTATGAATGAGATGAGGAAAAAAGGTTGAATCAACATCTACAATGAAAGCAGGCTGCAAATATTCTTCTAAAGATGGATATATAAAAGAAGGTTGATAATCATCAAAGTATACAAAACAGAGGATAATTCTTTTTACATGCAAAGGGAAAAGCATGAAATAGTTAATGAAGAATAATAACAATTCATGAAGTAGGCTGATAAATTGATACCTTGATTTAGAGTTCATCCTCTTCATCTTCTGTCAACTGGATCCTTACCAATGGAGTCTTTAAAGGTGGAGTCGCCAGGCAGATGATTACAGTCTAGTTTAATGTTTGTCTCTTGTCTGCCATCAAGAATCAAATCTATGTCATTCTCCTAGGTAAACTCTGCTTTCACTTTCATTCCCCAACAACAATGCCAATTTGTTATCACTCCAAGAAATTACTGCCTGATTGTAAGGGGTGTAATCTTGGGTACATAAATAAATCAATAATGCGGAGGAAAGAAGGATCAAATTGGATGACATTATAAAATCTTATCCATTTAGAAATATATAAATCACTCGAAAGACAAAGGATTTCAACTATGTTTCTTAGTAGGTCTAAATCAATTTGTGGAAATGTGGAGAAGACCCATTATGCTAACATAAATACCTATACAATATCATATGTGAATGTCCAGTGATGATAGGTAAGATACTCTTCATACCAACAAAAACATATATAATATTGCATATAATATATGGCCAAACATAAAAGGAAAATACTTGCAACTTTAGCTTATGAATGCACTGATAGGATGACAACTATTTGGCATTGAGACAAACCTTAGAAGAAATGTATTAAAGTTTAATATACCAACGAAGAGATGGGATGACAGCCTTCTGTCGTTGAATATATATAAACTTGGAAAGAAAGGAAATGAAAAATGAACAAACAAAGTGAAAGAAGGTTGATGTCAAGATGTATTCATGGACATCTCCAAGGAATAAAAAGTATAGGTCTTCAAAAATAGAGCCACAGTCCTCAAACTGTTTTCCTCCCTTGGTGTATCAAAGGTCTCAGGCTTTATAGCCTTTACATCACAATTTCAAGATCCTATAAAAATGGATCTGAAAATAACTAAAACTGAATATAATCAAAAGGATATGACAAGTAAGATCACTGTAGGTTGAATTGACCCTCTTAGCATTACTTGGCAGTCTGCAGGTGATTATCATGGAGTTCGAGATATCTATTTGACAGTTGGGTGATTTCTTTCAAAAATAGAAATTCCATTTGGATTCCTTCTTTCGCCATATGTTTTCAAAACTTAATGAGGAGGATGATTTAACTTCTGATAATTATTATATTTAATTTTATACCATTCCGACATGTTCTGGAACTTGAAAAATACGATCTGGGCAGAAAGAATTAAATCATGGACTCTTCTGTACATTCGTCGACTCATTGGTCTTGCGTTTTACCTTTTAGCCGTCGAAAGTTAGAGCTTTTCAGCAGCTCACTACACTGTCAAATTTTCCACTTAGCCGACGAAAACCCTAAAATAAACTTAGGTTTAATTTAAGAAGAATATCGATTTATACATTGAAATACCATCTTTAAGAGCCTGTCTCTAAGACTTTAAATCTTAAGATTAAAAATGATTCTTCTACTTAATGCTCGTCTTATCATGTGATTTGCAAATCATTAGCAAGTTATTTTTATCGTTAACAAATTCCACAAAAGGGGTCTATTATTCATTGATGCATGCAAAGGTCCTCCTATTTTTACGGGCGACAACTCTCCAATCGAGGTCACCGATAAAGGAAGGATTGAACTCACAAACGAAATCTTCGAGAATGTGTTGCACATTCCCAAACTTTCCATCAATCTTCTCTCCGTGTATGAGATGAAAAATTTTGGAACCGTAAAGAAAGTAATATTCACACCTGATGTAGTGGATATATATGACATGCAAACCAATTTTAGGGTTGGTACCAGTGAGGTAAATCATCAATCTAGATTTTACACATTTTCTGAATCTATTGAACCAGATTCTGCATTACTGCTTACCCATGGTGATGAAAGAAATAAGATATGGCACAAAAGGTTTGGGAATTTAAATTTACCATATATGAAATAGCTAAAAAAGAAGTAAATGGTTGATGTTCTACTTGACATCCACTTCTCCAAAGGAATTTGTGAGGGATGTGTTCTTGGAAAACACCCTCAAGAGAAATTCGACAGAGGAAAGACACATAGAGCTTCCTCTCCTTTAGATCTGATCCATAGTGACCTCATGGGCCCTTTTCCACATCCATCAATCATAAAATCAAGTTACATGCTCATTTTTGTTGATGATTTCTCATGCTTCACATGGATTTTCTTTCTCAGGAAAAAATCAGAGATCTTTCAACACCTCAAATATTTAAAAGCCCTTTTTTGAGACATAGTCAGGAAAGAAAATCAAAATCCTCCGAACTGATAATGGGGGAGAGTATGTCAACCATGAGATCCATAATATTTTTCATTAGGAAGGGATTCAATTTGAGCACACGGTTCCCTATACTCCACAACAAAACATAGTTGCTAAGCGGAAAAATAGATCTCTAAAAGAGATGGATTCTTGCATGCTACATGCAAAGTCACTTCCACGAAGATTATGGGTTGAAGAACTTAATTGTGAAACCTTCATCCAAAATAGATATCCCCATTATAGATCTATCAAGGATAAGACCCCCTATGAGGCTTGGAGTGGTCTCAAACCGTAAGTGACCCACTTTCGTAGTTTCGATTCACGTGCATGGGTCATGATTCCCTATGAGAAGAGGAAGGAACTTGATCCACATAAAACATAGTGTATGTTTGTTGGATACCCTGATGGTGTGAGGGGATACAAACTTATTTATCCTTACTCAGATTGGCTCATCATTGAGTGAAGTTTACAATTCAAGGAAAGTGTCTCACATGTACCTCAACATCTTCATGAAGACACCTTTATTCTTCCACCTATTAGAGATGATGAGCATGCACATGATGAATCTTCTTCAGATGAGAGTTTTGATTCAGAGGATTCAGATGATATAGATATAGAGTCAGTACAGTCATATGTAGAGTTAGTGCATCCAGGTGAAGACGCAGAGCCATAGAAGAGGCCCAAGTGGGCCCAATCTACTCTTCAGGATGCATGGGATCTTGTTGGTGATCCAGCTGATACTAGGATGACTCGATATGACTTCGAGAATCCTCCTCTTTCACTCACTACCACTGAACCATTTCCACCCAGGCATATTTTTTGGTTTAGTATTCATATCCACAGTCTTATGGAGAGGTTGTTGGAAATCACTTTTGGGAATCCACCATGCAGGAGGAGTACAACTCCTTCCTCGAGAACTAGACTTGGGATATGGTTCCCCTTATTTCTGAAAGGAAAATTTTCAGGAGCAGATGGGTCTATAGGACCAAAAGTGTAGTGGATGGACAAATTAGTAGATACAAAGCCAAGCTAGTTTCCAAAGGCTTTCAACAGGTGCATGCCATTGACTATGATGAGACCTTCGCTCCAGTAGCGAAGATGGATTCCATATGTTTGGAACTTGCCATTGTGGCATCCAAGGGATGGGAAGTCCATCAGATGGACATGAAGAATGCATTTCTTCAAGGTGATCTCTCTGAGGAGATCTACATGGAGTAGCCCTAGGGATTTATACATGATTCATCTTTGGTCTGTCAACTGAAGAAATATCTTTATGGCCTCAAGAAGGCTCCGAGGGAATGGTATGCCAAGATGGAATCCTACCTTTTGTCACAGAAATTTGTACGTTGTAAATCAGACCTGAATGTTTACATGCTCAGGATGGGTGATTCAGTTCTACTCCTAGTTCTGTATGTTTATGATTTTTTGATAATTGATTGCTTGACTTCAATGATTGTTGTAGTTAAGAGGATTCTACATGAAAATTTCTTGATGATGAACATGGGCCCGCTACATTTCTTCCTTGGACTCGAAATCAGTCAGGATGCATCATGCATTGAACTGTCTCAGGCCAAGTATGCACGAGATCTCCTTGAGATATTTCACATGACAGACTGCAAATCTACCCCGAATCCTTTCCTATCAGGAGTCAAACTTGAGGATGGCGGGGACACTCCACTAGTTGAAAAAACAATGTGCAGATAACTAGTGGGGATCTTGTTGTATCTCACACACTTCAAACCGGGCCTCTCCTATGCAGTTGACATAGTCTCCAGGTTCATACAAAAGCCACATGAGCTACATTGGAAGGATGAAAAGTGTATCCTTTAATATGTATAGAGAACCATCACCTTTGGGATTCACTATTCAGTAGAATATACATTGGGCCTCATCGGGTTCACTGATTCTGACTAGGCTGGAAATATCATTGATCGCAAGTCCACATCTAGTTACTCACTTATTCTCGGTTTCGATCCTATATGTTGGTCGAGAAAGAAGAAGGATGTTATTGATCTATCTGCAGCTGAGGCAGATTACAGAAGGGTAGTTAACATAACCATTCAAGCTATGTGGCTACAACATTTTCTCACTATGTTGGGCATTCATATCACTCTAGACCACCACTATGGCACATCATATTCTCCTTCATTGTGCATTGGTTGAGTTATACAGAGTATATCATGTGTAAATGATCATTCATTCATTTGGTTAATGAGAATTATTCCATTATTTCTCTCTTTCTTCTCTTTTCTTGTATTTTCTCTGCAACTGTGTATGTCAATTCCCAAATGGATCTATTCTTTGCATATTCAACACATTTACAGGGAGGAATGACACATGTTCATATGCAGTTGGTTGCATTAACAATCTAGTTGGTTAAGCTGACCAAGGGAAAGGAAAAAAAAGAACAGGTTTGGTGTATGAAGTGCCAGACATAAGGTCATCACAAGGAAAAATGCCCAACATTTGTGCAGTATCTAGAAACAAGGGTTCCAAATATGCTACTCGGAGGAGGATAGTGTGAGATATGTAAGAAATGGAGCCATCATCCCACTTAGTGTACATTACTCCAGAAATATCAGAGTACCCCAAATAATTTGTTTTGCAATTTTTCCAAGTTGGTAGGACATGAAGAGAAGGATTGTCACACATTTGACTTACTAAGATAGTGCACATCGGATATATACAAGATCAAGGAAGAGAATACCAATGCAAATGGGAATAACGCCTAGTATAACATTCAACAAGGTTTTAATTAGGGGAACATAGAAAGTTTAGGCAGAGGTTGAGGTAGAGGAAATTTCTGTAGAGGAGGAAGAGGCTCGATTATCTACTATAACTATAATCAACCTGGACACTTGGCCTAATATTTCCAGAGCCCATGTACCACATGCACATATTGCAGAGGACTAGATCATGCAATGAAAGGTTGTCCACAACTAGTTGCAAAATGGCAGGCTAGAGGCAACCCAAATTAGAATCATCATCAGAACCAGAATGTGCATATGAAATCAGACGAAAGACATAATGAAGGACCAAAAATTGCAGTTGTTACTCATGGATCTTGGACAGTCATAAATATGGGAACTCGAGGAAACCAAACAGATGAATGGGTAAAACATTCAGCGGGACCGATGCCAACATTCAACCCATAATAGGAAAAATAGGCATATCAACGCACACGAAAGGAAATACTTGAACCACATGGGGAAGCATCAATGTCATTGTTACCTCATCTAAAAGACCCAATGGTACCTGCAAATTCAAGTGCGCAAGTAAGTACACTAACTTAATTATTAAAGAGTTGTGTAGAACTGATGAAGGATAGAACTACGGTCAGCATATTATACAACATGATTGATCACTGCAGAAAAAGAGGGGACACCTGATCCAGGTGGATATCGGGAGCCACCCACCTTTTCCAAATGGCTCAAAATAGTTT
>JASDQU010103620.1:323838-340662 GCA_032191745.1 Picea mariana
CCAAAGTGGTGCATTAGCCTTGATTCCTTGAGTTAGCTCGTGACTACTTTTTGTTCAGTCAGTTAACTGAAGACTAGTTGACTAGTTAACTCAATTAGGTGGCAGTTCACTCCCGTAACTGCCTAAGAGACTAGAATAGGTTGAAGTTCACTCCCGTAACTATTGGTGTGTGTCCAGATCACTCTAGACCACCACTATGGTGACTTTTTTCACCTAAATTCGAACTCATTGAGTTATAAAGAGTATATCATGTGTAAATTATTCATTATTCACAACGATTAATGAGAATTCTTTCCATTCATTCTCTCCTTCTTCTTCTTTTTCCAATTCTCTCTACAAATGTGTGTATCATTGTTTATCTAGATCTATTTTGTGCAGGTAAACACATTTACAATGTTAAATTACTCTTTTTATCTGTCCCTCTCACTGCAGTCTTACTGATCCACCTATTCAAACTATTTTAATCCATTTACCTTTTTTTTATGGGTACTAGTCTTATCCTCTTGCAGTCGAAGGGTGACTCTCAGTGCTAACAATAATGGTGTCGTTTTCGGGGAAAAATTGAAAACATTTCCCTAGGATTGAATGAAAAATAAATTTTGATTATGAAGGTGCATCAGAAATTAGTACCTTGAAGATTGCAACTTGCACCTGGCGACTCCATTGTTTCAGTTGTGGCTCCCAAAGGCAGACACATGAGGTCTACTCCACAACTTCCTCTAGAAAAACCTGAAGCTGACCCATAAAACATTATCAATAAAGGAAATACCTCTCAAGAATGCTTCTAGTTGTTGTTCCATATTGAAAATCTCCCTGGGAAGAACGACATTGTAGAGATCCAATTTTAGATGGTGAATAAAAGTTGGACACATTATTCTAACTGCTTAACTTTCACCATGGTGACTCCATCATTAAGAATCTGTTGGTGAATCCACTAGAAGGAGACAAATCAAATGGTTATGGAGGATATCTTGGCAAGAAGGTTTTCCCCACTAAATTTCTGAGCCATAGGTTGTTATCCACATCCCGTGCCTCAAATTGATGAATGGAAAGATCTGTTGCCCATATTTTATGAAGGTGAGAATGACAACCCTCTTGACAATGTTCTAGAATTTCATGCTCTGATGTAGCAGCTAGACATCCATCATGAATACATACATATGAAGTTGTTTATGTACTCTCTTCATGGAGATGCTCATATTTGGTATCACTCTCTTGAGATTTCTAGCATTTCTTCGCTTGAAGAGTTTCATGCATCTTTCAATATTCATTGTTAAAATTTGTATTCCTCTGAGTTAATTTGTCATAGATGTTGTAAGGAATATAAAGAATGTGCTTAGGATATAACTGATTCTTATGAAGGCTGTGAGAATGAAGAATATGCCTTGGAAGAGGAATCAACTCTTTATCTTCCCTACTCATCTGCATAAGATGAAAACTTGGTTTGTTGTCTCAATAAGGAAAGTGCAGAAATTGAGTCTGTTCTAGAAGTTGATACTCTTTGTAACCCTATCTCTAAAAATCCTAGATATGAGTAGCCTATTTTTGACTCATATGATGATGATAAGATATTTCTTCCTGGATTGAATCTTGAAAGGCAGCCTATGTTTAATAATGAAGAACAATTTTCTCATGTTGGGCAGAAAATACTTCTTGGTATGTCATTTGAGGCTCCCCCTTTATTCGATCATTATGGAGACAATGATGAATATGCTGAGGTGTTCTTTTTCTTGGAAGAAAAAATCATTAGAATCCAACTTTCTAATGAAAGTAAAATATTTTACCAAGAGAAACATGATAGAGAGAAAGAGCCATCCATTGATATACATTAGGATATTTCTTTCCATCAGCTAGTAGATGTTATCAGAGAAGGAAAAAGAGAAGTGGATCAACAACCTACATCATCCTTTTAGTCACTTGTGCTTGCTACAGACATTCAACCATATGTGAACAGCTGTAAAGAAGATCAGGATTTCTGTTACCAACCTAGTAGGTTTTATAACCTATTTTATGACCTTATAGGGGAATACATGGAGTTGCATTTCCTCAATGTATTGAAGCCTCCAAGATTTATCTTACCTTCATCATTGGGAGGTAATCTGGAGAATGTAATTAGTTTTTTGTTACATTTTTGTTATCCCTTGTTGACCAGTGACAGAGTAAATAAGTTTTCAATTAGGAAGTTATTTGAATGGCTCTGGTGGAAGTTTGTTTTCACCTAGCACATTGTAAAAATGGCTAGTTTAGGATTGTACATAAATAAGATCCTTCTAGAGAATATGTGTTTGTTTTATTTTTTTGTAAGTATATAAGTGTAAATGTCATCCTATTGCCTTCAACAAATGTATATGAGATTGACTCCACAACCCAACAGCTAAAGCATTGGAACTGCTTGTTCTTGGCAGCTCACAGGGAGCATGCCATCCCCTATGGAGACTATGTTATCACATAAAGATATCAAAGGGTCGTAGGATGATCAAGTCCTTTGTTGCACATAAACATCTAAACCAAACATTCAAAAGCATCCCATTTCAGGATTGAAATACAAGCAACGGGCGGGTTTATTTTTCCAACGACAGAGATCCCATGAGAAGTTTAGATCAATGACTCGCGTGTATTCGGCATGTCAAAATTGCACGAGGATTAGTGGTTAGGAAGATGCCTTGGAGTTTCATATCAAGCACCACACATCCTCATCCAGCGGACGGTCACGATTTACTTAGGGAATCCGAGCTTCAGGAGTTTTATCTTCTCCACTCTCGATTTCATTCAGAGTGTTTTCTCCTAGAATTAAAGATCAAGCGCCACGTATGCTTCTCCATCGGAAAATCATGATTTACTTCGGGAATCCGAGCTTCAATATTTTTAGCTTCTCCCCTCTTGCTTTCATCTGAAGTGTTTTCTACAGAAGTCTACCGATCATTGTCATGTGTCCTTCCAAATCTATCAGTGGTAGTTTACTTCGAGACTTCGGGCTTTGGGAGTTTCAACCTCCCAACTCTCATTTTCCTCTGAAGTAGTTTCTCCCAGAGTCCAAAGATCCCTGTCACATGTCCTCCTAAGATCAATGGTCATCATTCACTTTGAAGCTCCAGCTCTACATGCAAATCGCCCCTGAGCTCTGAAGTGCCAAAGTACATGGAATTCATCAGTTCATACATGTGGCGCTCTCATCTATCATGACACATGGCATCCATCTGACGCTGACATGTGTCACCTCTCTTTTCATGACATGTCATCATAGTGACGTCAGGCCACCATGTCAGATCATCCTCCAGGAAGTGTTCTTGTTCAACGCCAAAATTAGTGCCATCTCCAAACGTGGTTAGAATGATCCTAAAGTTGGTAGGCGAAGAAAATTTAGCAGGGGCGCTAAATTGGCAGGGATTCCTAGATCACATAAAGAGACTAGATCAATGGCCATGCTTCATTGTAGGGATGCAACTTGCTTGAACATTAAAATCCTTGAGCGGTCCCGCAATCGAAACCGTGGTATAGTAAAAGAGCTACGTGGCGAAAGGTGGTGAATTGCGAGCTTAAAAGCGATGTGGGTACAAGCTTCCTTCAATGGCCCCGCATTCACATGCTTATAAAATGACAAATCTGAGAGCAACACGTGGTCACCCCCTAGGCATTAAGCCTCATTGTGATCCCGAGAAAAAAATAGTTAATAAAAAGGAGTGGTGGTTGAAACCTCATCTTACTCCATAAATAGAATGCATGGAGGGTCTAGCCGTGGAGACAAAATTGTTAGCCCGAGGTACCCGTATAGAAGGTTTTTCCTGTAGGACCATGTTGATTTGAGCTCGTGTCAAACAAAAGGATACATGCACAGTCTGACAGAAGGATGCACATACATAAATATTTGAATGGGATGGTGAGATCACACTCCTGGAAATTGTGGACTGATCTGATCATAAATAAATTAGTCTTAGATTTTGGAAAGGAGGTGTTTTCAAAGGATGGAGAGCCGAGAGAATTTTAGGAGCAGGGATTTGTATTTTTCAGTTGTAAGCCTAAGGGCTTGGATTGTAAATATTGTGTTATTGAAGATTCCTTTGAGTTGTTTTTGTCAGGCTGTCTTCTTAGTTTACATGATTTTTTTTTTTTCATGTCTGGATGTAATCTCTCTGATCTATGGATTCCTGAAGCGATAGAGGATCTGTTGTCATCTTCCCCATCTTTCATGGTTCATCGATCATATGTTTTCTATTTTTTTTCTTGTATGTATGTAATCTCTCTTATTTATGGATTCCTGAGGCGATGGAGGATCTATTGTCATCATGCCCATCTTTCATGGTTCATAAGATATTTTCTTTTTTTCTTCTTGTCTGGATGTAGCATCTCTCCGATCTATGGATTCCTGAGGTGGTAGAGGATATGTTTTCATCTTTCCCATATTTCATGGTTCATCACTTAGACATTTTTTGTCTTCTTTCTCCTCATCACCACATAAATCCTTTTTCTGATAGGCAGTTTAAATGCCTTCATTATTCACGATACCTATGACTCCATATCCCAACGGTCCCAACTGATCTACAATTACTTTTGTTATATTTCCCTCTCCTTATAGTCTTACTGATCCACCTACTTGAACCATTTTAATCCATTTACATTTTTTTTTTAATGGGTACTGGGATTATCCTCTTGCAGTCAGAGGGTGACTCTCAGTGCTAATAGGATCATAACCAGGTTAATTCAGGAGACATACTCCTTCTATAACAATGAATATCCATAGAGATAGTCATTTGTGAGACCATAATATGGTTGGATATGGAAGTTGGAAGGGCTATGTGCTAAGTGAGTGCTCAATGGTATGTATTGTATATATGATGTTTGGAATGCAACCTCTTTGCCAACACTGAATATAAATTAAGGATTATATTCTTGGTGTTGTGTTTGGGTTAAAAACGAAGGTATCCAGATTCTGTCTTCTATTACATTCTTCAGCATTGACCATTCTTTGATGGCCTCAATCTTATTAGGATCCACGACCATCCCATCCTTTGAAATAATATTCCCCAAGTATTGTATCTACTTTTGGTAAAATGAGCATTTTCTCAACTTGGCATACAATTGGTGCTCCCTTAGCACCTACAACACCATCCTCAGATGTTGTTCATTCTCTTCCTCCAACTTGGAATACACCAAAATTTCATCCAAAAATACTATGACAAACTTGTCTTAATATTCCCTGAATACACCATTCATTAGACACATAAAAACAGTGGGTGCATTCGACAACCCAAATGGCACCACTGTGAATTCATCGTGACCATACCTTATTCTAAAGGCAATCTTGCCAATGTCTTCATCCTTAATTCTTACTTGGTGGTAACCTGACCTGAGGTCTATCTTTGAAAATATCTTGGCATCCTTCAACTGATCAAAGAGATCATCGATCCTCGGTAAAGAATATTTGTTCTTAACGGTCACTCTGTTCAACTGTCAGAAATTGATGCACAATCTTAGTGTCCCATACGTATTCTTCTTGAACAAGACTAGGGCTCCCCAAGGTGACACACTTGGGAGTATATACCCCTTCTTCATAATCTCTTCAAGATGTAATTGCAGTTCTTTCAGCTCTGGTGTAGTCATTCTATAAGGAGCTTTCGACACTGGAGCTACTCTAGGCATCAGGTTTACCGAGAAGTCAATATATCTTTTCGGGGGTAATCTTGGTACCTCCTGAAACACATCTTCAAAATCTTTTAATACTGCATGGTCTTCAGTCTTTGAGACCTCATCCTTAGATGATTCCTCCACATGGGCTGCAAGTCATTGACAACCTTTTTTGTAGCTCTTCTTCAACTGCATTGATGAGATTTCTCTGACAACAACTGCTCTGGGAATTCCTTGGATTGTTCTTTGATTCCCTTCCTCATCTAGGCAAGTGAATTCCTTGTTACGACAGTCTAATATGGCATGGTGTTGGTCCAACCAATCCATCCCAATTAGACAGTCATAGGACCCTAAAGGTAAAACATTCAATTCATCATTTTTTCTCAGTCCATTCATGTCCACTGGATAGGACTTAACCAACTTGACAACCTTTCTCTTGGATCATGTAGCCAACTTCACTAACCAAGTTTTCTCATGCTTTCTTCTTGGTAAATGAAAACTTTCTACCATTCTAGGATCTATGTAACTATGAATAGCTCCTAAATCAATTAAAATAGTAAAGGCATGGTTGTTGATCATACCTTCCACTTCAATCATGTGTGATTGAAATTCATCTTGCTTGTTGTCTAGGGATGCATAGATCCTTGGTATTATACTTCCCATGTCCTCCATTGTTTCATCTTGCTGAACATTATGGATAACTCTCACTTTGTCATTTCTGTGGGGGCAGTCTCTGTACCTATGATTTCCTTTACAACCCCAACATTCCATTGGTGTCTTCCTTGGGAATTTCCCACCTACTTCAACCTTTGTGGGTTGTCTAAAACATGACTATTGTTGAGGATTATTTATGAAAACTGGTGGTTTGTTTCCCTTCTGCCTATGCTCTTTCTTAAACTTCCTCTGGTCATCCCAAGCCTTCCAAAAAGTAGGTTTTTCTGTTTGCTATTCACATAATCATTTCTCTCTTCTTATAGTTTCTTCCATAGTCTTAGGGTCATCATACCGAATCGTGTTCCCAATGGAAGGTGGTAGTCCACTCAGATACCTTTGAATTTTGACAGTCTTATCCTTGATGAACAAAACATACTTCATCAACTCCAAAAAATTCCATTTATATTCATCAATTGACATGCTGCCCGGCTTGAGTTCAAAGAACTCTTTCATCTTTCAGTCATAATATATTTTAGTCAAGTATTTATTTTCAAAATACTTCTTGAATTCTTTCCAGGTAACATATTTCTCTCTAATGCATTGCACCTGCACAAGTTGATCCCACCACATGGATGCTTTTCCTTTTAGTTGATACATTGCAATTTTTCCTTCTGCATGAGAGGAATAATTCTGTAGTTGGAAATATTTCCTCATGCCAAGCAACCATGTCTTGGCATCTTCCTCCTTCTTGTGTTCTCCATCAAATGTAGGAGGCTTAATATTTTTCATTTGTCCCTTCAGTTCATCCACTCCAGATATCCTATATTTTCTGGTAGGAGAGAGGATTGAACTACCGTGTGCCTCCTTATTGGAATGTTTTGGGGAGTGAGGACGATGCCTGGTAACACTTCTTGATCTTGTTTTCTTCTTAGGGGGTTCACGAATCCCTATTTTTCTTGAATCACCTTCCTTATCCAACTTAGTTTCAATCTTTTCCAGCTCTGCATCAACTTTAGGTTGAATTCTTCCTGTTGATCCCTGGATTTCATGAGCTTTATTTTATCTTCTTGGTTAGTATGGGCATCTTTTTTCAATCGATCAATGATTTTCATCATATGCCCTTCCTTATCTATCTCTTCTCCATGTCCATTAGAGTTTGATCCTTCAACTTCCAAGCAGACATCCATTCCTTTTGCTTCATTCTCAGATTTGGAAGCAGTCCATGCCTCTTCCATTTCTTTGCACTCAGTGGAAACTCTATTCAGTTTTGGCACTCGTTAAACTTATGCAAACACAACATGTAGACAACCAGAATTTTTCAAGCCATCATTCCTCAACAAATCCCACAACATTCATAAACAAATCTGATTCAAGAAAACGTTCAATTTTCATTCTCTATGATTCTCATTCAATCAAGAATCCCCACAGATTTCTTCTTTCGGAGCTCTTCTCTGCTATATTTTTTGGACATTAGCCCCTTTTTCTTAGATCCCAACCCATGCGATCAAGGGTTGTGACCAAGCACTATATTGATAGGCGCTTAATCGAAAATTCAATGTTCGAAAACCTTCATAATACATCACAACAGACTCTTGGGGTTCTGAATTAATGAACTCACGAAGTAGGGAGGATCAACCATCCACTACTACTCAGAATCCAATGGCTGACACTCACTGTGGAACTTCAACCATGTGAGCTCCAGGACTTCAGAGCTTTAGAGCTTCGGGACTTTAGAGGATTTCACATCCGCACACCCCCAATGTCCCGAACCATTAATTTCTGAACACTTCCATGACACTTTTGTTGATGTCATTACATCACATCACTTACACTTTTCCAATCGTGGGGGCATGAAATGGTGGTTTAGAGTGACCCTACTTTCGTCCCGCAATTCTTCTGATGCTGACACATAACCCCATCAGAAAACCGTGGTTTGGATTGCAAAACTACCTTGGAGAGTTAATTCCTGTGAAACTTGGGTCCCCACAATGCCTCCTCGCCATCGATCTTTATGTATCGTGATCAACGCCAGTGTGGGTCCTCCAACTTTTAACTATGTTATTCAACCTCAGGGCCCACACAGTCATCTATAAAAATTCTGGGTGAGGGAAAGTGGTAGGTATAGGAAAGGTCCACATCACCTCCTAGTGACATCATCATGACTTACCACTTCGGCTCTTCGGGCTTCGGGAGTTTCAAATCCTCTATGCCCACTTTATCCCGGAGCGCTTTTCCCTAGAGTTCACAATCTACTGACGTGTGTCCTCCTTCATGATCAACGAATATGAGTGGATTCGACACTTTGGGCTTTGGGAGTTTCAAACCCACAACACTTGCTTCCTCACAAAGTACTTCCACCCAAAGTACACAATCTCTTGACACGTGTTCTTCGCAATGGAAAGTTGCGATCTACTTCGGCTATTTCACTTTCTCCTCGATCACAAAACTTCCAAAGTGCTCTCTCTCCAGAGTTATGGATCTTGCGCCACTTTTCAACCTGGATTAGATGGATGTCGATCCTTTATGCTCAGATCCAGTGGCTTGGGATTTGTTTCCTCTTCATCACTCTCCTTTTCTTTCCTGGACGCAGATCTAATGGTCCAGACTACTTCCAACAACAGATCTTATGGCCCACATTACTCTATGTTCCAATACCACTTCTGTCATGGTTTTATGATACCACTACTCCTCATGAGCTTCATAACATGACCAAGGTAACTTATTGGCACTCAGGAAGGTTCTGGGGTCCGAAATTAGTCCCTCCAGACACAATTTCCACCTGAAACCTCAGGTTCAATGACCACTTATCTAGCCCATCTAGGTTTGACATTGAAACCTTGGCTCTGAACTCGAATTTTGTCTACTTCGATATCAATTCACTCTGAAAACATTGTCTCATTAACCACTAACATGGCCCATCTAGGCTCAATGTCAAAACATGGTTCTGATACCAATTTGTAACATCCCCAGCCATCCATAGTCCGAGCAATGCTACCACTACAAAACATTCATATATATATATATATATATATAACATGCATTTTAATAGAAACTTCAACACACAACACAGAGTTACTATTCCATTTAGATTTAGAAAAAGATTAACAGTAAATCCACATGCAACGGAATACATGATAACATTCAAGAATCACAGGTATGCATAACATAAAATTAATTACATAAATTATACTTATATTTCAACTGGAATAACACCACCAAATGCATGCAAACCTTCTACAAACCTCCCATCCTTAGACCACACTTCTCATCACTCTCCGCAGTAGGTCACCACCGAGCTGGGGCTAAGCTCCACCGGGAAAGGGAATCCTAGGCTAGGAAAGGTCAACAGGATAACACACAGTTTATGAGGAAGGATTCTCTCCCAGGATCCACTTATGCCCACTACTCATATAATCTCATTCCCCACATGCTTATCCCACCCCAGGAGTATACACATTCACTATCACATAGTCCATTGGCTACTTCACCTCCCTTGCATTGGGCTTCAACAACAGGTCGGGCCAGAATTCTCAAAGCTCTGTAGTAGCTATGGGACCCCTGCCAAGAGAAATCACTTCCTCAACACACTCTCTCACCTGGAGAGAGTTGCTCATAGGCTTGACAACCTGCCTCTTTAACCACAACCATCTCCCTCACCTGGAGAGAGTGTGTTTCACATAAGATTGACAACTTGCCTCTTCAACCACAACCACCTCTCTCACCTGGAGAGAGTGTTGCACACAGGCCTGACAACCTACTTCTTCAACTTCATTCCCACACAAGGAGGACAACAACAAGACTCAACAAGGAACAAATGACGGCAACAACCACACTCAGCCAAGGGACTGCATGGCCGCAACAACCCACAGTTATAACACACATGACATAGACATTTACGGGATGCTCAGGCTTCACAGAAGACATAGGTCAACTTCACGGGTCTAATTTTTAGAGGTGCATGTCTTATGCGGAGGTCCAACACAGAGACAAAATAGGTTCAGATAGAGGATGTGTCGACTTCTCAAGAAAACATCACAAGTCGGCCTCATGGTTTTCTAGTTTTAGAGTTGCATGAGAGTATGCAGAGATCAGTTGCCCATCAAAATAGGATAGACAGTAGATGCCCGAATGGAGGACGAACCCCCAACACAAATTGACTCATATGTTTTAACTGCATGCGCCTAGGTTGACACTTGTCTTCTTGGAACCACATGAGTTCCACTTAACACTCGTTCCCTTTCCAGGAACTTAGGACAACACTTGGTCAATTGTCCACCTTAGCCTTTTGGAAATAATAATAAATTATTATCCCATTTAGAGGTAATCCCCCTAGATTAGCCCCTAAACCCACATACTTAGCCTCCTCCCTTACCCAACCCTGTGGAAACTTAGTCCCCCATCACTCTTTCTTCGTGGTCGGTCTACATGCAGTGATGTTTTTATATTAACAATGTGCATAATTACATGTACAAAACAGGCTCCTGGCCTTTAACACTTAGGCTCTCCAACCTACTTGCACATAAGCTTACTAGCTTACAATTTCTCATCTAACCAGCCTACAAAACATGTTTACAATACATATATATAAATAGGTCTTGTCCTTGGGGTATTACAAGTTATATTTCTATTATATGTGGATGACTTATTCTTAATAGGATAAGAAAATCTCATCATAGATTGTAACAAGAATCTCACTGTAGAGTTTGAGATGAAATACCTAGGGCTGATGCATTATTTCTTAGGTATTGAAGTTTGTCAGAGCCCAGAGAAGATCTTCCTTAACCAAGGGAAGTATGGAGTTGAAATACTAAAGAGGTTTGACATGTTGGAATGTAAAGCCATGAACACACCCATGGAAACAAATCTAAATCTCATGAGTGATACTTCGTTAGAGTTAGTTGATGCTACTCTATATAGACAGATTATTGGTTCGTTCATGTATCTGACGAATACTAGGCCATATATATGTTTTTTTGTGAACACCTTGAGTCAATATCTAGTAGAGCCCATACGTGTTCACCTTGTAGCTGCAAAACATGTCATGAGATACGTTAAAGGTACATTGGATTATGGTCTATGTTATAATGGAGATAATGAATTTATAATGTATGGTTATACTATTTCAGATTGGGCTGGAAGTGATTTTGATAGAAAGAGAACTTAAGGATTTTGTTTCAGTCTCAAGTCAGCCATTACTTCATGGAAAAGTAGGAAACAATCTAGTATTGCTCTCACCACGGAAGAAGCAGAATATATTACAACATGTTCTCCAGTTGTGAATCCATATGGCTTCTTGATAGGTCTATTTGATATGGAGATGGAAGCCACCATGATTCTATGTGATAACCAGAGTTGTATAAATATGATGAAGAACCGAGTGTTCCATGATAGGTCGAAGCACATAGAGATCCGATGTCACTACATTCATGATATGGTGTATAGGGAGCTATAAAGATCCAATATGTTGGCACAGATGAGTAGGTTGCAGATGTGTTGACCAAGCCTCTATCTCGTGTGAATTTTGAGTACTTCTAAGACAAGCTTGGTGTTGTCCGAAATGACCTCCCTTGAAAGGGGGAGTGATTTTGATGATACTATAGTATCCTAACCAGCAATGGGTAACTCTGTTAGGATTTTATATACTAGGGGATTGATCATCCATCTGAAGATCCCGAAGGTCTAGTAAGGACGGTCTGTCAGAGTACTTGTGCATGTATATGCCAGTTGTGGTCACTAGTGGTAGCTCCGTTGGGATTTTATATCCTAGGGAATCTTATGATTCTTGGGCAGATACCGAAGGTATGGTAAGGATGGTCTGTCAGAGTACCATGTGGTATCTTGTTAGGATTTTATATCCTAGTGAATCTTATGATTCCTGGGTAGATCCTGAAGGTATGATAAGGATGGTCTGTCAGAGTATCATAAAATGTTGTTGTTTCACATGCCTCATTATGTTGTCATATGATGATGTTGTTGTCTCAGCCTCGTGTTGATGATGTTGTTGTTTCATCATCATGTTGTTGATGATGTTGTTGTATGAGCTTCATGTTGTTGATGATGGTGTACTAGCCTAAGGTTGGTGATATTGTTGTTTTAGAGTTATGCTAATTGATGTCGATGTTTCATCTTCATGCAGATGATGATGATTCTACTCCAGCTTCATGATGTGAATGATCATGACATTAATGATGAGAAAAACTTTTGATGATTTGTAGATGTGCCACTTAGTGTTCCAAAATGTTGATGAGGTTGTTTCCCTCTCTCTCTCTCCTGATGATGTTGTACTGGGTTATGTCAATAGAATACCCTTATCATTAAGGGGGAGTGTTGAAATATTGTAACTTCGAAGAATATTCTAATTATAATCGAGTTATTTATTATCTTATAGATCAAATCCCCTTTTGTGGATTGATCATTTCGGGTCTTGTATAAGACCAAATCCCCTTTTGTGGATTGATCATGTCAGGTCTTGTACAAGACCAAATCCCCTTTTGTGGATTGGTCAAGCCATATTTATATGGAGATATTTGTAAAGTCGCCCCCTAGGGTTTATAAATTGGTTTTAACCACTCTTGTAAGAAGTCATCCCTACTTAGTGAAGAGACATAACATTAGAGCCTCCTAACGAGGTATTTATAAGTGAGGATGGTGACTCACTTGTTCATTCACTTACACACTCATCTAGTGCGCATATCTTGAAGGCAGTTGCATTTGCAAAGAAAGGAGAAGAGAGGAACATTCTCACTCTTGGTTCATCTTTAGTGTTTTGGTCTTAAGTCTTGGCATTGTATTGGAAATCTATTATTGAGGAAGTTTTTGTTGGGTTTTCTCCCCCATGAGGGTTTCTGAGGATAAAATGTTATGTACCTTGTGATTTTGTTTCTTTCAGTGATCCTAATTATGTTGTTGTTTTGGAAATGCTCTAGTAAATTGAAAATAACCTAATAACAACATTAATCTTAACAAATTATTGTACATCTCTATTTATTATTTCTCCATTAGTTTGTATTGTTTAACTTTGCAATCATTAGCATGATCCTTTTTAATTACTGATCATGGTGTTAACATGACACATGGAAGTCTTACATACTACGAGGTTTATCCACTTGTTTATAATTTGAAGTTTTTATAAATCTTCCTTTAGGTATATATATTACTCTTGTTATTAATTTGTGGTTTTATTTTCTCCCATAAGGACTTTAACTAAACCCATATATCACTTTCAAACACTTATAATGTGTGAGCTAATTTTATTTCATTCATACTATCCTTACACGGGTATACTGGGTCTAAGCATAAGCCATTTGATTCTCACAGAAAATTATAGACTCAACCCTCCTACTGGTAAATACCTTTATAAACTCATCTCGTGATATTGATTTGTATGTATCATTTGATTATCTATATGTTGTTTATTACCTTATTGTTGGTGGGTTTGTTATATAACTTATAACTAAATTTTATATATAACTTATAACTATGTTATTACTTGTCATTATTTATTTGGAACCTCGATTCCAAGTTTTTCTCAAAGACAAGAATTCTAGGGTTTCCTTTATGATCAAAACCCTAAGATTTATCTTATTGCTAATCCTTTTACTGTGTTATCATTAATCATGTTCTTGTATACTGGGTATCTTCCATTTGTTTTTCTGTACTCTATTTGTTCATACAAATATAATTAAATGTAAAAGTTCTTGATTCGAAATTTGTTTGCAATTTCACTATAACTATCCTTCATTAGTTTTTCAACACATAACTTTGAAACACTATTCTTTAGAAATAATGAATATAACAATTTTTGCTTTGAATATATATTTTATTCTCTGTATATTTGAAAGAGTTTAACCCTCGTAGCATTTTCTTGTTACTTTAGAAAAATAGTTTTGGAAAGAAAATATTTGTATGGAAATCGAAATATAATATTTCATTGTTATTCAAACATAGATTCTTACATTCTTTTTTGCAATATGTCTACATCTAGTAAATAGAAAACTACAAAATATTATTGTATTCTTCTCTTTCTATATAAAAAAGATAGTTCATTTCAGAGTAATAATTTCCTCTTGTATAAAAATCTTTTTCTAGAACTCAGAAATACAATAATACTTCTTCTTTTTACTAAATCTAATTCTTGAAACTAATCTAATTTCCATTTCACATTTAATTTCTACTGTAAGTAATTATCATTATATAATTGCATAGGTCAAATAAAAGTAAATAATACATATTCGAGTATGTTTCAAAATTCAAGAAACAAATTGAAGAGAGAATCCAGTTCCTCCCAACCAAAGACCAGAACGACCAAGATTACTTTTTTATGTCACCCCTGAACCTAAATATTTATTCCATAGGAATGCAAAATTATATAACATTTTCCAGAGAAAATACCATAGTTTGATTCTTTCTCAGAAACCTCAAACTCAATTCCTTTCACAAGTAATCAACAACATCATGCCTCCTCTATACTTGTCTTTTTCTTGTGTTACCAAGAACAATGGTCATGATCACCTTTCCTAAGTATTTTCTTTCCAAGTTAGCCTCATCCCTAACCCTAGGGAATATTCTTGGCCTAAATTTATGCTATATTGTTCCCTCACAACCCACATCTTTGGGAGTAGGTTTACACTTGTCCTCATGGAAAATATTTAATCTTGTGGTTTTTATCCCTTTTCACTCTCACATGGAATAAAGATTTACTCTTTTTAACTCGATTCTCTAATCAATTTGTTTATAGTAAAATACAATAAATAAAAATAATATTTACATAAATATTTATCATTATTAATGTTTATGATGAATAAATTTTCAAATAAGTCCCTTTCCAACTTTCACAACTTAACCATCAAAATTCAAAATATTCAAATGTTTATAAATGGAGGGATGCTACATCCTCCCCCCCTTGAATTGAACATCGTCCTCGGTGCTCCAATATGCGCATATTAGATCTAGAATAGGAATGGAAACAACTTTATCATGGCTTCTTCCATTTCCCAAGTGGCATCCTTAGGATTAAAGTGTATCCACTGCACTTTAGCTTGAATGATGGCTATGTTCCACAACATTGTTTACTTCTTGTTGAGAATGCGTAGCGGTTCCACCTGGAAATCGCCTTCTGGTTCCACCTGAATCACATTCCAATTTACGATATGAGTTACATCGTGTACATAATTCTTAATAATGAAACATGAAATACATTGTGTACTTTTAATTTGGTTGGTAGTGCAAGTTGATAGGACATTGGTCCTACTCTGGAAATCACTTAAAATGGACCACAATATCATGGTGATAAATTAGAACTCTTTCCCAATTTGAATGAACTATTTATGGGTTTAACTTTTAGATAGACATGATTTCCTATGTTGAATTTTGTATGTGTTCTCTTTAGGTTTGCAAAATTCCTCTGTCTGTCCTGTACTATTTTTAAATTTCGTTTTTCTTTCTGAACAATGGTTTCCATTTATTTTAGAATATCTGGTCCTAGAATAATCCTGTCAATTGGGTTGTCCCAACTAAACGGTGTTCAACACTTCTTGCCATACATCACTTCAAAAGGACTCATTTTCAATTATTTATAATAACTGTTATTATATGCAAACTCAACCAGATGAAGTTAATCCTCCCACTTTGTGGGGAAGTTGATTACTTACATCCACAACATCCTCTAAAATCTGGTTAGTCCTTTCGGTCTGAACGTTAGTTTGAGGATGATATGTGGTACTAAAACTCAATTGAGTGTACAAAACATTGAGCAAAGTCTTCCAGAAATTCGAAGTGAACTTTGTGTCCTTGTCTGAAATGATAGTTTTGGGTAAACCATGCATTTTAAAAATTTCCTTCGTAAAAATATATGCAATGTTTATGGCCTTGTGAGTTGATTTTACTAGAATAAAGTGTGCAGCTTTTGGGATTTTGTCTAATACTACCATTATAGAATCATTTTGTTTCTTAGTTCTAGGTAGTGCTATTATGAAGTTTGTTATCACCCTATAAGTTATAAGATCAACTGGTGACTGGAATATTATCTATCTCTAGTGTTTTTGTTGACAAATGATTTTTCATTCTGCAAATAATTTGAAAAGAAAAAAAAAAGGGCATAAAAGAATTTCAATAAAGCCCCATGCAATAATAGTAACTTGGTCCATACCTTTCAAGCATGGCCAAGTTATTTTTAATTTGATGTTGATAAGGTTAGTGAATGAGTTTGGCTAAACAATTTAATCTTAGCCAAAGTGTCTAGGTTAGATTAGTGAATAAATTTGGCCAGACTGTCTAATCCTGGTCAGATAGCCCCAGGGTAGAGTAAATTCTTAGCCCAACAGTCTAATGTGGGTTAACTGTCATAGGAAGCTAGGTTAGAACATAGGTTAGTTGTTTTATTTCAATAAAACCAGCTGGATGTAAATAGCATGCCATGTTTTAGATGTTTAAAAATGGTGTTGCTCAAGCCCCATGGTGGTGTCTACTTGAAAAATGTTGGAAAAACCCATAAAATGCATTTATCCTAATTTTTCCCCGGCGCATGTGTTTTCCGCTCCCCACTTATGC
>JASDQU010103620.1:340682-359748 GCA_032191745.1 Picea mariana
AACTACCTAAGAGACTAGAATAGGTGGCAGTTCATTCCGGTAACTATTGTTGTGTGTCCAGATCACTCTAGACCACCACTATGGTGATTTGGTTCAACTCAAGTAGAACTCATTGAGTTATACAGAGTATATCATGTGTAAATTATTCATTATCCACAACGATTAATGAGAATTCTTTCCATTCTTTCTCTCCTTCTTCTTCTTTTTCCAATTCTCTCTGCAAATGTGTGTATCATTGTTTATATAGATCTATTATGTGCAAGTCAACACATTTACAATGTGAAATTACTCTTTTTATCTGTCCCTCTCACTGCA
The DNA here is from genome assembly GCA_032191745.1 of Picea mariana. NCBI lineage: Eukaryota > Viridiplantae > Streptophyta > Pinopsida > Pinales > Pinaceae > Picea > Picea mariana. The sequence continues at coordinate 340,998 of JASDQU010103620.1, forward strand.
GTCTTACTGATCCACCTATTCAAACCATTTTAATCCATTTACCCTTTTTTTATGGGTACCGGGCTTATCCTCTTGCATTCAAAGGGTGACTCTCAGTGCTAACAATAATGGTGTCATTTCCAGGGAAAAATTGAAGACATTTCCCTAGGATTGAATGACAAATAAATTTGATTCTGAAGGTGCATCAGAAATCAGTACCTTGAAGATTGCAACTTGCACCTGGCGACTCCATTGTTTCAGTTGTGGCTCCCAAAGGCAGACACCCGAGGTCTACTCCACAACTTCCTTTGGAAAAACCTGAAGCTGACCCAGAAAAGATTATCAGTAAAGGAAATACCTCTCAATAATGATTTTAGTTGTTGTTCCATATTGAAAATCTCCCTGGGAAGAATGACATTGCAGAGATCCAATTTTAGATGGTGAACTAAAGTTGGACACATTATTCTAACTGCTTATCTTTCATCATGGTGACTCCATCATTAAGAATCTATTGGTGAATCCACTAGAAGGAGACAAATCAAATGGTTATGGAGGATATCCTGGCAATAAGGTTTTCCCCACTAAATTTCTGAGCCATAGGTTGTTATCCACATCCCGTGCCTCAAATTGATGAATGGAAAGATCTATTGCCCATATTTTATGAAGGTGAGAATGACAACCCTCTTGATCATGTTCTAGAATTTCATGCTCTGATGCAGCAACTAGACATCCTTCATGAATACATACGTATGAATTTTTTTATGTACTCTCTTCATGGAGATGCTCGTATTTGGTATCACTCTCTCGATATTTCTAGAATTTCTTCGCTTGAAGAGTTTCATGCATCTTTCAATATCCATTGTTAAAATTTGTATTCCTCTGAGTTAATTTTTCATAGATGCTGTGAGGAATATAAAGACTATGCTCATGATATAACTGATTCTTATGAAGGCTATGAGAATGAAGAATATGCCTTGGAAGAGGAATCAACTCTTTCTCTTCCCTACTCATCTGCATAAGATGAAAACTTGGTTTGTTGTCTCAATAAGGAAAGTGCAGAAATTGAGTCTATTCTAGAAGTTGATACTCTTTGTAACCCTATCTCTAAAAATCCTAGATATGAGCAACCTATTTTTGACTCATATGATGATGATAAGATATTGCTTCCTGGATTGAATCTTGAAAGACAACCTATGTTTAATAATGAAGAACAGTTTTCTCATGTTGGGCAGAAAATACTTCTTGGTATGTCATTTGAGGCTCCCCCTTTATTCGATCATTATGGAGACAATGATGAATACGCCGAGGTGTTTTTTTTCTTGGAAGAAAAAATCATTAGAATCCAACTTTCTAATGAAAGTAAAATATTTTACCAAGAGAAACATGATAGAGAGAAAGAGACATCCATTGATATACATTAGGATATTTCTTTCCATCAGCTAGCAGATGTTATCAGAGAAGGAAAAAGAGAAGTGGATCAATAACCTACATCATCCTTTTAGTCACTTGTGCTTGCTACAGACATTCAACAATATGTGAGCAGCTATAAAGTAGATCAGGCTTTCTGTTACCAACCTAGTAGGCTTTATAACTTATTTTATGACCCTGTAGGGGAATACATGAAGTTGCATTTCCTCAATGTATTGAAGCCTCCAAGATTTATCTTACCTTCATCATTGGGAGGTAATCTGGAGAATGTTATTAGTTTGCTGTCACATTTTTGTCATCCCTTGTTGACCAGTGACAGAGTAAATAAGTTTTCAATTAGGAAGTTATTTGAATGACTCTGGTGGAAGTTTGTTTTCACCTAGCGCATTGTAAAAATGGTTAGTTAAGGATTGTACATAAATAAGATCCTTCTAGAGCATATGTGTTTGTTTTATTTTTTTGTAAGTAGATAAGTGTAAATGTCATCCTGTTGCCTTCAACAAATGTATATGAGATCGACTCCACAACCCAATAGCTAAAGCATTGGAACTGCTTATTCTTGGCAGCTCACAGGGAGCATGTCATCCCCTGTAGAGACTATTTTATCACATAAAGCTATCAAAGGGTCATAGGATGATCAAGTCCTTTGTTGCACAAAAACATCCAAACCAAACATTCAAAAGCATCCCATTTCAGGATTGAAATACAAGCAGCGGGCGAGTTTATTTTTCCAACAACAGAGATCCCATGAGAAGTTTAGATCAACGACTCGCGTGTATTCAACATGTCAAAATTGTGTGAGGATTAGTGGTTAGGAAGATGCCTCAGAGTTGCAGATCAAGCACCACACATCCTCATCCAATGGACAGTCATGATTTACTTCGAGAATTTGAGCTTTGGGAGTTTTATCTTCTCCACTCCCGATTTCATTCAGTGTTTTCTCCTAGAATTAAAGATCAAGTGCCACACATCCTTCTCCATCAGACAATCATGATTTAATTCAGGAATCCAAGCTTCAATATTTTTAGCTTCTCCCATCTCGCTTTCATATGAAGTGTTTTCTACCGAAGTCCACCGATCATTGTCATGTGTCCTTCCAAATCTATCAGTGGTAGTTTACTTTGAGACTTCGGGCTTCGGGAGTTTCAACCTCCCCACTCTCGTTTTCCTCCGAAGTAGTTTCTCCCAGAGTCCAAAGATCCCTGTCACGTGTCCTCCTCAGATCGATGGTCGTCACTCACTTTGAAGCTCCAGCTCTACATGCAGATAGCCCTCGAGCTCTGAAGTGCCAAAGTACATGGAATTCATCAATTCAGACATGTGGAGCTCTCATCTATCATGACACATGGCATCCATCTGGCACTAACATGTGTCACCTCTCTTTTCATGACATGTCATCATAGTGACATCAGGCCACCACGTCAGATCATCCTCCAGGAAGTGTTCTTATTCAACACCAAAATTAGTGACATCTCCAAACGTGGTTAGAATGATCCTAAAGTTGGTAGGTGGAGAAAATTTAGCGGGGGCGCTAAATTGGCAGGGCTTCCCAGATCACGTAAAGTAACTATATCGATGGCCATGCTTCATTATAAGGATGCAACTTGCTCGAGAATTAAAATCCTTGAGCGGTCCCACAATCGAAACCGTGGTATAGTAAAAGAGCTACATGGCAAAAGGTGGTGAATTATGAGCTCAAAAGCAATGTGGGTCCAAGCTACCTTCAATGGCCCCACATTCACGTGCTTATAAAATGAAAAATCTGAGAGTAGCACGTGGTCACCCCCTAGGCATTAAGCCTCATTGCGATCCCAAGAAAAAAATAGTTAATAAAAAGGAGTGGTGGTTGTAACCTCATCTTACTCCATAAATAGAAGGCATGGAGGGTTTAGCCGTGGAGACAAAAATGTCAACCCAAGGTACCCGTATAGAAGTTTTTTCCTATAGGACCATGTTGATCTGAGCTTGTATCTAATAAAAGGATACATGCACAGTCTGACAAAAGGATGCACATACGTAAATCTTTGAATGGGATGGAGAGATCACACTCCTGGAAATTGTGGACTGATCTGATCATAAATAGATTAGTCTTAGATTCTAGAAAGGAGGTGTTTTCAAAGGATGGAGAGCTGAGAGACTTTTAGGAGTAGGGCTTTGTATTTTTCAGTTGTAATCCTAAGGGATTGGATTGTAAATATTGTGTTATTGAAGATTCCTTTGAGTTGTTTTTATCAGACTGTCTTCTTAGTTTACATGTTTTTCTGTTTTTCATGTCTGGATGTAATCTCTGATCTATGGATTCCTGACGCGATAGAGGATCTATTCTCATCTTCCCTATCTTTCATGGTTCATCGCTCAGATGTTTTCTATTTTTTTTCTTGTCTAGATGTAATCTCTCTTATTTATGGATTCCTGAGGCGATGGAGGATCTATTGTCATCATGCCCATCTTTCATGGTTCATAAGATATTTTATTTTTTTCTTCCTGTCTAGATGTAGCATCTCTCTAATCTATGGATTCCTAAGGTGGTAGAGGATATGTTTTCATCTTGCCCATCTTTCATGGTTCATCACTTAGACATTTTTTGTCTTCTTTCTCCTCATCACCACATAAATCCTTTGTCTGATAGGCAGTTTAAATGCCTTCATTATTCACGATACCTATGACTCCATATCCCAACGGTCCCAACTGATATGCAATTACTTTTGTTATATTTCCCTCTCCCTATAGTCTTACTGACCCACCTACTCGAACCATTTTAATCCATTTACCTTTTTTTTTATGGGTACTGGGATTATCCTCTTGCAGTCGGAGGGTGACTCTTAGTGCTAATAAGATCATAACCAAGTTAATTCAGGAGACATACTCCTTCTATAACAATGAATATCCATAGAGATAGTCACATGTGAGACCATAATACGGTTGGATATGGAAGATGGAAGGGCTATGTGCTAAGTGAGTGCTCAATGGTATCTATTGTATATATGATGTTTGGAATGCAACCTCTTTGCCAACACTGAATAGAACTTAAGGATTATATTCTTGGTGTTGTGTTTGGGTTAAAAAGGAAGGTATCCAGATTCTGAATTCTGTTACATTCTTCAGCGTTGACCATTCTTTGATGGCCTCAATCTTCTTAGGATCCATGACTATCCCATCCTTTGAAATGATATTCCCCAAGTATTGTATCTACTTTTGGTAAAATGAGAATTTTCTCAACTTGGCATACAACTGGTGCTCCCTTAGCACCTACAACACCATCCTCAAATGTTGCTCATTATCTTCCTCCAACTTGGAATACACCAAAATTTCATCCAAAAATACTATGAAAAACTTGTCTTGATATTCCTTGGATACACCATTCATTAGGCACATAAAAATAGTGGGTGCATTCGACAACCCAAATAGCACCACTGTGAATTCATAGTGACCATACCTTATTCTAAAGGTGGTCTTGCCGATGTCTTCATCCTTAATTCTTACCTGGTGGTAACCTGACCTGAGGTCTATCTTTGAAAATATCTTGTCATCCTTCAACTGATCAAAGAGATCATCGATCCTTGGTAAAGAATATTTATTCTTAACGGTCAATTTTTTCAGCTATTTGAAATCAATGCACAATCTCAGTGTCCCATCCTTCTTCTTATTGAACAAGACCAGGGCTCCCCAAGTTGACACACTTGGGAGTATATACCCCTTCTTCATAAGCTCTTCAAGATGCAATTGCAGTTCTTTCAGCTCTGGTGTACTCATTCTGTAAGGAGCTTTCGAAACTGGAGCTGCTCCAGGCATCAGGTTTATCGAGAAGTCAATATCTCTTTTCGGGGGTAATCCTGGTACCTCCTGGAACACATCTTAAAAATCTTTTAATACTGTATGGTCTTCAGTATTTGAGACCTCATCCTTAGATGATTCCTCCACATGGGATACAAGTAATTGACAACCTTTTTTGTAGCTCTTCTTTAGCTGCATTGATGAGATTTCTCTGACAACAACTGCTCTGGGAATTCCTTGGATTGTTCTCTGATTCCCTTCCTCATCCAGACAAGTGAATGCCTTGTTACGATAGTCTAATATGGCATGGTGCTGGTCCAACCAATCCATCCCAATTAGACAATCATAGGAACCTAAAGGTAAAACATTCAATTCATCATTTTTTCTCAGTCCATTCATGTCCACTAGATAGGACTTAACCAACTTGACAACATTTCTCTTGGATCATGTAGCCAACTGCACTAACCAATTTTTCTCATGCTTTCTTCTTGGTAAATGCAAACTTTCTACCATTCTAGGATCTATGTAACTATGAATAGCTTCTGAATCAATTAAAATAGTAAAGGCATGGTTGTTGATCATACCTTCCACTTCAATCATGTGTGATTGAAATTCATTTTGCTTGTTGTCTAGGGATGCATAGACCCTTGGTATTATACTTCCCATGTCCTCCATTGTTTCAGCTTGCTGAACATTATGGATAGCTCTCACTTTGTCATTTCTATGGGGGCAGTCTCTGTACCTATGATTTCCTTTACAATCCCAACATTCCATAGGTGTCTTCCTTGGGAATTTCCCACCTACTTCAGCCTTCGTGGGCTCTCTAAAACCTGAATATTGTTGAGGATTGTTTATGAAAAAGGGTGGATTGTTTCCCTTCTACCTATGCTCTTTCTTAAACTTCCTCTGGTCATCCCAAGCCTTCCAAAAAGTAGGCTTTTCTCTTTGCTATTCACATAATCATTTCTCTCTTCTTATAGTTTCTTCCATAGTCTTAGGGTCATCATACCGAATCTTGTTCCCAATGGAAGGTGGTATTCCACTCAGATACCTTTGAATTTTGACAGTCTTATCCTTGATGAACGAAACATACTTCAACAAATCCAAAAAATTTCGTTCATATTCATCAATTGACATGCTGCCCAGCTTGAGTTCAAAGAACTCTTTCATCTTTCAGTCATAATATATTTTAGTCAAGTATTTATTTTCAAAATACTTCTTGAATTATTTCTAGGTAACATATTTCTCTCTAATGTGTTGCACTTGCACAAGCTGATCCCACCACATGGATGCTTTTCCTTTCAGTTGATACATTGCAATTTTTCCTTCTGCATGAGAGGAATAATTCTGCAGTTGGAAATATTTCCTCATGCCAAGAAACCATGTCTTGGCATCTTCCTGCTTCTTGTGTTCTCCATCAAATGCAGGAGGCTTAATCTTTTTCATTTGTCCCTTCAGTTCATCCACTCCAGATATCTTATATTTTTTGGTAGGAGAGGGGATTGAACTACTGTGTGCCTCCTTATTGGAATGTTTCAAGGAGTGAGGAAAATGCCTGCTAACGCCTCTTGGTCTTATTTTCTTCTCAAGGGGTTCACGAATCCCTATTTTTCTTGAATCACCTTCCTTATCCAACTTAGTTTCAATATTTTCCAGGCTCTGCATCAACTTTAGGTTGAATTCTCCCTGTTGATCCCTGGATTTCATGAGCTTTATTTTATCTGCTTGGTTAGTATGGGCATCTTTCTGCAATCGATCAATGATTTTCATCATATCCCATTCCTTATCTATCTCTTCTCCATGTCCATTGGAGTTTGATCATTCAAATCCCAAGAGTACATCCATTCCTTTTGCTTCATTCTCAGATTTGGAAGTAATCCATGCCTCTTCCATTTCTTTGCACTCAGTGGCAACTCTATTTAGTTTTGGCACTCGTTAAACTTATGCAAACACAACATGTAGACAACCAGAATTTTTCAGGCCATCATTCCTTAACAAATCCCACAACATTCATAAACAAATCTGATTCAAGAAAACGTTCAATTTTCATTCTCTATGATTCTCATTCAATCAAGAATCCCATAAGATTTCTTCTTTCAGAGCTCTTCTATGCTATAATTTTTGGACAATAGCCCCTTTTTCTTAGATCCCAACCCATGCGATCAAGGGCTGTGACCAAGCACTATATTGATAGGCGCTTAATCAAAACTTCAGGTTTCAGAAACCTTCATAATACATCACAACAAACTCTCGGGGTTCTGAATTAATGAACTCACGAAGTAGGGAGGATCAACCATCCACTACTACTCAGAATCCAATGACTGACACTCACTGTGGAATTTCAACCATGTGAGCTCCAAGACTTCAGAGCTTCAGAGCTTTGGGACTTCAGATGATTTCACATCTGCACACCCCCAACGTCCTGAACCATTATTTTCTGAACACTTCCATGACACTTTTGTTGATGTCATTATGTCACATCACTTACACTTTTCCAATTGTGGGGGAATGCAATGGTGGTTTGGAGTAACCCTACTTTCGTCCTGCAATTCTTCTGATGCTGACATGTAACCCCATGGGAAAACCGTGGTTTGGATTGTGGAACCACCTTGGAGAGTTAATTCCTATGAAACTTGGGTCCCTGCAATGCCTCCTCGCCATCGATCTTTATGTATCGTGATCAATGCCAGTGTGGGTCCTCCGACTTTTAACTATGTTATTCAACCACAGGGCCCACATAGTCATCTATAAACATTCTGGGTGAGGGCAAGTGGTAGGTATAGGAAAGGTCCACATCACCTCCTGGTGACGTCATCATGACTTACCACTTCGGCTCTTCGGGCTTCGGGAGTTTCAAATCCTCTATGCCCACTTTATCTTAGAGTGCTTTTCCCTAGAGTTCACAATCTACCGATGCGTGTCCTCCTTCACAATCAACGACTATGAGTGGATTCGAAACTTTGGGCTTCGGGAGTTTCAAACCCACAACACTTTCTTCCTCACAAAGTACTTCCACCCGAAGTACACGATCTCTTGACACATGTTCTTCGCAATGGACAATTGCGATCTACTTTGGTTATTTCACTTTCTCCTTGATCACAAAACTTCCAAAGTGCTCTCACTCTAGATTTGTGTATCTTGCACCACTTGTCAACCTGGATCAGATGACTGTTGATCCTTTACGCTTAGATCCAGTGGCTTGGGATTTGTTTCCTCTTCATCGCTCTCCTTTTCTTTCCTGGATGCAGATCTAATGGTCCAGACTACTTCCAACAACAGATCTTATGGCCCACATTACTCTATGTTCCAATACCACTTATGTCATGGTTTTATGATACCACTACTCCTCATGAGCTTCATAACATGAAAAAGGTAACTTATTGGCACTCAGGAAGGTTCTGGGGTCCGAAATTAGTCCCTCTAGACACAATTTCCACCTGAAACCTCGGGTCCAATGACCACTTATCTAGCCCATCCAGGTTTGACGTTGAAACCTTGGTTGTGAACTCGAATTTTGTCTACTTTGACATCAATTCACTCTGAAAACTTTGTCTCATTAACCACTAACATGTTCCATCCAGTCTCAATGTCAAAACATGGCTCTGATACCAATTTGTAACATCCCCAGCCATCCATAGTCCGAGCAATGCTACCACTACAAAAAATTCACATATATATATATATATATATAACATGCATTTTAATAGAAACTTAAACACATAACACAGAGTTACTATTCCATTTAGATTTAGAACAAGATTAACAGTAAATCCACATGCAATGGAATACATGATAGCATTCAATAATCACAGGTATGCATAACATAAAATTAATCACATAAATTATACTTATCTTTCAACTGGAATAACACCACCAACTGCGTGCAAACCTTCCACGAACCTCCCATCCTTAGACCACACTTCTCATCACTCTCAGCAGTAGGTCACCCCCGAGCTGGGACTAAGCTCCACCGGGAAAGGGAATCCTAGGCTAGGAAAGGTCAACAGGAAGACACACAGTTTATGAGGAAGGATTCTTTCCCAGGAGCCACTTATTACCACTGCTTATAAAATCTCATTCCCCACATGCCTATCCCACCCCACGAGTATACACATTCACTGTCACATAGTCCATCGGCTACTTCACCTCCCTTGCCTTGGGCTTCAACAACAGGTTGGGCCGGAATTCTCAAAGCTATGTAGCAGCTATGGGACCCCTGCCAAGAGAAATCACTTCCTCAACACACTCTCTCACCTGGAGAGAGTTGCTCATAGGCTTGACAACTTGCCTCTTCAACCACAACCATCTCCCTCACCTAGAGAGAGTGTGTTGCACATAGGACTGAAAACCTGCCTCTTCAACCACAACCACCTCTCTCACCTAGAGAAAGTGTTGCACACAGGCCTGACAATCTTCTTCTTCAACTTCGTTCCCACACNNNATGACAACGACAACCACACTCGGCGAAGGGACTGCATGGCCGCAACAACCCACAGTTATAACACACACGGCATAGACATTTATGGGATGCTTAGGCTTCACAGAAGACGCAGGTCAACTTCACGGGTCTAATTTTCAGAGGTGCATATCTTATGTGGAGGTCCAACATAGAGAAAAAACGGGTTCAGACAGAGGATGTGTCGACTTCTCAAGAAAACATCACAAGTCGGCCTCACGGTTTTCTGGTTTCAGAGCTGCATGAGAGTATGCAGAGATTAGTTGCCCATCAAAATAGGATAGACAACAGATGCCTGAATGGAGGAAGAACCCCCAACACAAATTGACTCATCTGTTTTAACTGCATGTGCCTAGGTTGACACTTGTCTTCCTGGAGCCACATGAGTTCCACTTAACGCTCGTTCCCTTTCCAGGAACTTAGGACAACACTTGGTCAATTTTCCACCTTAGCCCTTTGGAAATAATAATAAATTATTATCCCCTTTAGAGGTAATCCCCCTAGCTTAGCCCCTAAGCCCACAGACGTAGCCTCCTCCCTTACCCAACCCTATGGAAACTTAGTCCCCCACCACTCTTTCTTCGTGGTCGGTCTACACGCAATGATGTTTTTATATTAACAAAGTGCATAATTACATGTACAAAATAAGCTCCTGGCCTTTGACACTTAGGCTCTCTAGCCTACTTGCACATAAGCTTACTAGCTTACAATTGCTCATCTAACCAGCCTACAAAACATGTTTGCAATACATATATATAACTAGGTCTTGTCCTTGGGGTATTACAAGTTATATTTCTATTATATATGGATGACTTATTCTTAATAGGATAAGAAAATCTCATCATAGATTGTAAGAAGAAGCTCACTGTAGATTTTGAGATGAAATACCTAGGGCTAATGCATTATTTCTTAGGCCTTGAAGTTTGTCAGAGCCCAAAGAAGATCTTCCTTAACCAAGGGAAGTATGGAGTTGAAATACTGAAGAGGTTTGACATGTTGGAATGTAAAGCCATGAACACACCCATGGAAACAAATCTAAATCTCATGAGTGATACTTCATTAGAGTTAGTTGATGCTACTCTATATAGACAAATTATTGGTTCGTTCATGTATCTAACGAATACCGGGCCATATATATGCTTTGTTGTGAACACCTTGAGTCAATATCTAGTAGAACCCATACGTGTTCACCTTGTAGCTACAAAACATGTCATGAGATACGTTAAAGGTACGTTGTATTATGGTCTATGTTATAATGGAGATAATGACTTCATAATGTATGGTTATACTATTTCATATTGGGCTAGAAGTGATTTTGATAGAAAGAGAACTTAAGGATTTTGTTTCAGTCTCAAGTCAGCCATTACTTCATGGAAAAGAAGGAAACAATCTAGTATTTCTCTCACCACGGAAGAAGCATAATATATTACAGCGTGTTCTCCAGTTGTGAATCCATATGGCTTCTTGATAGGTCTATTTGATATGGAGATGGAAGCCACCGTGATTCTATGTGATAACCAGAGTTGTATAAATATGATGAAGAACTGAGTGTTCCATGATAGGTCGAAGCACATAGAGATCCGATGTCACTACATTCATGATATGGTGCAGAGGGGAGCTATAAAGATCCAATATGTTGGCATAGATGAGCAGGTTGCAGATGTGTTGACCAAGACTCTGTCTCATGTGAATTTTGAGAACTTATGAGACAAGCTTGGTGTTGTCCGAAATGACCTCCCTTGAAAGGAGGAGTGATTTTGATGATACTATAGTATCCTGACAAACAATGGGTAGCTCTATTAGGATTTTATATACTAGGGGATTGATCATCCATCTAAAGATCCCAAAGTTCTGGTAAGGATGGTCTGTCAGAGTACCTGTGCATGTATATGCCAGTTGTGGTCACTAGTGGTAGCTCCGTTGGGATTTTATATCCTAGGGAATCTTATGATTCTTGGGCAGATCCTGAAGGTATGGTAAGGATGGTCTGTCAGAGTACCATGTGGTATCTTGTTAGGATTTTATATCCTAGTGAATCTTATGATTCCTGGGTAGATCCTGAAGGTATGATAAGGATGGTCTGTCAGAGTATCATAAAATGTTGTTGTTTCACATGCCTCATTATGTTGTCATATGATGATGTTGTTGTCTCAGCCTCATGTTGATGATGATGTTGTTTCATCATCATGTTGTTGATGATGTTGTTGTATGAGCTTCATGTTGTTGATGATGGTGTACTAGCCTCAGGTTAGTGATATCGTTGTTTTCGAGCTATGCTAATTGATTTTGATGTTTCATCTTCATGCAGATGATTATGATTCTACTCCAGCTTCATGATGTGAATGATGATGACATTAATGATGAGAAAAACTTTCAATGATTTGTAGATGTGCCACTCAGTGTTCGAAAATGTTGATGATGTTGTTTCCCTCTCTCTCTCCTGATGATGTTGTACTGGGTTATGTCAGTAGAATACCCTTATCGTTAATTAGGAGTGTTGAAATATTGTAACTTCATAGAATATTCTAATTACAATCGAGTTATTTATTATCTTATAGATCAAATCCCCTTTTGTGGATTGATCATTTTTGGTCTTGTATAAGACCAAATCCCCTTTATTGGATTGATCATGTCAGGTCTTGTATAAGACCAAATCCCCTTTTGTGGATTGGTCAAACCATATTTATATGGTGATATTTGTAAAATCAGCCCCTAGGGTTTATAAATTGGTTTTAACCACTCTTGGAAAAGTCATCCCTACTTAGTGAAGATACATAACACTAGAGCCTCCTAATGAGGTATTTATAAGTGAGTATGGTGCCTCACTTGTTCATTCACTTACCCACTCATCCAGTGTGCATATCTTGAAGGCAGTTACATTTGCAGAGGAAGGAGAAGAGAGGAACATTCTCACTCTTGGTTCATCTTTAGTGTTTTGGTCTTAAGTCTTGGCATTGTATTGGAAATCTATTATTGAGGAAGTTTTTGTTGGGTTTTCTCCCCCATGAGGGTTTCCGAGGATAAAATGTTATGTACCTTGTGATTGTGTTTCTTTTAGTGATCCTACTTATGTTGTTGTTCTGGAAATGCTCTAGTAAATTGAAAATAACCTAATAACAACATTAATCTTAACAAATTATTGTCCATCTATATTTATTATTTCTCCATTAGTTTGTATTGTTTAACTTTGTGATCATTAGCATGATTCTTTTTAATTACTGGTCATGGTGTTAACATGACACATGGAAGTCTTACATACTACGAGGTTTATCCACTTGTTTATAATTTGAAGTTTTTATAAATTTTCCTTTAGGTATATATATTACTCTTGTTATTAATTTGTGGTTTTATTTTCTCCCATAAGGACTTTAACTAAACCCATATATCACTTTCAAACACTTATATCGTGTGAGCTAATTTTATTTCATTCATACTATCCTTACACGGGTACACTGGGTCTGAGCATAAACCATTTGATTCTCACAGAAAATTACAGACTCGACCCTCCTACTGGTAAATACCTTTATAAACTCATCTCATGATATTGATTTGTATGTATCATTTGATTATCTATATGTTGTTTATTACCTTATTGTTGGTGGGTTTTTTATATAACTTATAACTAAATTTTATATATAGCTTATAACTATGTTATTACTTGTCATTATTTATTTGGAACCTCGATTCCAAGTTTTTCTCAAAGACAAGAATTCTAGGGTTTCCTTTATGATCAAAACCCTAAGATTTATCTTATTGCTAATCCTTTTACTATGTTATCATTAATCATGTTCCTATATACTGGGTATCTTCCATTTGTTTTTCTGTACTCTATTTGTTCATACAAATATAATTAAATGTAAAAGTTCTTGATTCGAACATTGTTTGCAATTTCACTATAACTATCCTTCATTAGTTTTTCAACACATAACTTTGAAACACCGTTCTTTAGAAATAATGAATATAACAATTTGCTTTGAATATATATTTTATTCTCTATATATTTGAAAGAGTTTAACCCTCGTAGCATTTTCTTGTTACTTTAGAAAAACAGTTTTGGAAAGAAAATATTTGTATGGAAATCGAAATATAATATTTCATTGTTATTCAAACATAGATTCTTACATTCTTTTTTGCAATATGTCTACATCTAGTAAATAGAAAACTACAAAATATTATTGTATTCTTTTCTTTCTATATAAAAAAGATAGTTCATTTCAGAGTAATAATATTCCTCTTGTATAAAAATCTTTTTCTAGAACTCAGAAATACAATAATACTTCTTCTTTTTACTAAATCTAATTCTTGAAACTAATCTAATTTCCATTTMACATTTAATTTCTACTGTAAGTAATTATCATTATATAATTGCATAGGTCAAATAAAAGTAAATAATACATATTCGAGTATGCTTCAAAATTCAAGAAACAAATTGAAGAGAGAATCCAATTCCTCCCAACCAAAGACTAGAATGATCAAGATTACTTGTTTCTGTCACCCTCGAGCCTAAATATTTATTCCATAGGAATGGAAAATTATATAACATTTTCCAGAGAAAATACCATAGTTTGATTCTTTCTCAGAACCCTCAAACTCAATTCCTTTCACAAGTAATCAACAACATCATGCCTCCTCTATACTTCTCTTTTTCTTGTGTTACCAAGAACAATGATCATGATGACCTTGCCTAAGTCTTTTGTTTCCAAGTTAGCCTCATCCCTAACCCTAGGTAATATTCTTGGCCTAAATTTATGCTATATTGTTCCCTCACAACCCACATCTTTGGGAGTGGGTTTACACTTGTCCTCATGAAAAATATTTAATCTTGTGGTTTTTATCCCTTTTCACTCTCACATGGAATAAAGATTTACTCTTTTTAACTAAATTCTCTAATCAATTTGTTTATAGTAAAATATAATAAATAAAAATAATATTTACATAAATATTTATCATTATTAATGTTTATGATGAATAAATTTTCAAATGTGTCCCTTTCCAACTTTCACAACTTAACCATCAAAATTCAAAATATTCAAATGCTTATAAATGGAGGGATGTTACATCCTCCCCCCCTTGAATTGAACATCGTCCTCGGTGCTCCAATATGAACATATTAGATCTGGAATAGGAATGGAAAAAACTTTATCATGGATTCTTCCATTTCCCAAGTGGCATCCTTAGGATTAAAGTGCATCCACTGCACTTTAGCTTGAACGATGGCTATGTTCCACAACATAGTTTACTTCTTGTCAAGAATGTGTAGCGGTTCCACCTGGAAATCGCCTTCTGGTTCCACCTGAATCACATTTCAATTTACGATATGAGTTACATCGTGTACATAATTCTTTAATAATGAAACATGAAATACATTGTGTACTTTTAATTTGGTTGGTAGTGCAAGTTGATAGGACATTGGTCCTACTCTGGAAATCACTTCAAATGGACCACAATATCATGGTGATAAATTGGAACTCTTTCCCAATTTGAATGAACTATTTATGGGTTTAACTTTTAGATGGACATGATTTCCTATGTTGAATTTTGTATGTGTTCTCTTTAGGTTTGCAAAATTCTTCTGTCTGTCCTGTACTATTTTTAAATTTTGTTTTTCTTTTTGAACAATGGTTTCCATTTATTTTAGAATATCTGGTCCTAGAATAATCCTGTCAATTGGGTTGTCCCAACTAAACGACGTTCAACACTTCCTGCCATACATCACTTCAAAAGGACTCATTTTCAATTATTTATAATAACTGTTATTATATGAAAACTCAACCAGATGAAGGTAATCCTCCCACTTTGTGGGGAAGTCGATTACTTACATCCACAACATATCCTCTAAAATCCTGTTAGTCCTTTCGGTCTGAACGTTAGTTTGAGGATGATATGTGGTACTAAAACTCAATTGAGTGTCCAAAACATTGAACAAAGTCTTCCAGAAATTCGAAGTGAAATTTGTGTCCTTGTCTGAAATGATAGTTTTGGGTAAACCATGCATTTTAAAAATTTCCTTCATAAAAATATATGCAATGTTTATGGCCTTGTGAGTTGATTTTACTAGAATAAAGTGTGCAGCTTTTTGGATTTTTTCTACTACTACCATTATAGAGTCATTTTGTTTCTTAGTTATAGGTAGTCCTATTATGAAGTCCATACTAATCACTTCCCATTTCCACTCGGGAATGGATATGGGTTGTAGTAATCCGTCTGGGTGATGGTGCTCAGATTTAACTTGTTGACACTCAAGACACTTGGCGAGAGACTCAAGTACATTTTTTTTCATCCCATGCCAAAATTGTTCTTACTTCAAATTTGTTACCATATTCTGATAACCTAGGTGACCTAAACAAGGTTTCTTATGTACCTAAGTTAGTATCAAATTCCTTAACTATGTTCTATTTGGAACATAAAAAAAAAATTTGCACTACATTAAACCCTATTGATTGCAGTTGAATTTTGATTTTCCCTCAACTGATTCATTATTTTGACATTTTTTTTTTCTGTATTTTCTTATAATTTTCATCATTTTTTGTTGTTGATTTGATCCTCTGTTTTAAATTAGTTTATATATCACTTCTATAAATTGCATTTAGTTTCTTTCTCAGTGCATCTTCTATCTTGTTTTATTTTCCTCTAGTATGTTCTACATCAAAATCATACTCACTTAGGAATGCAAAGCATCTAGCCTATCTTGCATTCAAGTTCTTCTAGTTGAAAAAATGTTTAAGGCTAATTTAGTATTTGTTTTTAACAAAAACCTCCTTCCTAATAAGTAGTGTTACCACATTTTCAAAGCATGCAAAATAGCAGTAAATTATAGATCATGAGTTGCATAGTTTTATTCACAAGGGTTTAGTTTCCTTGATTCATAAGAAATTTCATAATCATCATGTAATAACACTCCCCCTAACCCTTCCTTTGAGGCATCAGTAAATACCACAAATTATTTATGTGGGTCTTCTATCCTCACGATAGGTGTTGTTGTTAACAACTATTTTCTATTTTCAAATCTCTCTTGACATTTCTCAGTCCATTTAAGTCTGATTCCCTTTTTCTGCAAATAGGTTATTGTATAGGCATGTTCTAAAAACCCCTCTATGAACCTATAGTAATAACCATGAAATATGGGACATGTGACACATCTGGGATTGCTTTGACCTTTTATATTTCAACTAAAACCCTTTCTCCTAAAATTACATGCCCCAAGTCTACACTTTATCTTGATAAAATTCACATTTGCTAAACTTTGTGTACAATTGATGCTCTCTAAGTGTTTGTAGAACTAGTCTTCAATGTTCTTCATGTTCCTCTTTTTTAATTGAGTAAATCAATATATCATCGATGAAAAAACTTAAAAACGTATCTAAATATTTCCTCAGCACATTGTTCATCAAACACATAAATGTAGTAGATGCGTTTGCTAAACCAAAAGGCATCGCTACAAACTCATAGTGTCCATATCTAGTTCAAAAAGTAGTTATATGAATTCCTTCCTCCTTAATCCTAAGTTATCTCTAATACTGTAGGTGAAACATAACTTAGACTTTCTCTAGGATCTATTAAAATGGATACATGTTTTTTATTAATCATACCTTCTATCTCCACCATGGAGGATTGATGGTCAACTTGTCGATTTTCCAAAAAAACATTGATCTCATGAATACTTCTACTAATGTCATTTACTATTGTTACTTCCTGTATATTATTCACTCCCATGTTCATGTTTTTATTTAGAGGGAAATATTTGTATATGTGAGGTTCTTTTCAACCCCAACATTGTAGAGAAGGCGTAACTCTCTCTCTAGTTGTCATGCTTATCAAATATACAGTTTCATTATTATTCTGACCTAACACACTTTGTTGTACATTAAATATTTTTTCCCTAATGGGTGCACTATGTGATGGCTGTCAAGATGTTTAAAACGTTTCTCCCTAGGGTCAAATTTGTATGTGTTTCTATGCTTCCATGACTTTGTATTTTCATACATTTGTTTAAATTGAATGAAGCATATTTTAGCATTCCTTATTATTTCATCCATCGTCTTAGGATTAAGAAACTCAATTTTATCTATGTATGCTTGAGGAAAACAACTCATAAATCTTTGAACTTTTTCTTTTTCCTCTCTAAGGTAAGGCATATGTCTCATCGAATTTACAAAATTAGTGACAAAGTAATCAATAGACATATGTCCTAGTTTAATATCATGGAACTCCTTAGATATTTTTTCATAGTATCGTTTCGTCATATACTTTTGTTTAAAGTAATTTTTGAATATTTTCAAATTCAATTCATTGCTCCTAATCGTGTTCACTATTTTAGTCTCCTGCCACCAAATGGAAGCTTTATCATTCAATTGGTACACAATCAACAACCTAGCTCTCAAATTTCTGGGATAATTATAGACTTGGAAATATTCTCCCATGTTCAGGAGCCAAGATTGTGCTCCCTCCTTAGATTCACCATCAAAACTGGGTGGTATGATATTTTTAAATTCACCATACATTTTGTCCTCATGCCATTTCTTCTTCTTGGTTTTGGGTACAATCTTCTATATGGTGCTATTTTCAAAGTTATTCTCACTACTTCCTTTGGTTAATATTTATGTTTTATCACTAATAGTTGGTTGAGTTTTAAGTTTTTGTCACTCCTCATTGTATAATTCATTTTTATCATTGCTATAATTTTATCCTACATTTTTTATCTGTTTCATATCAGTCATGTTTTTAAGTGGGATTTCATTCAATTCCTCATGTTCATTACTATCCTTAGGTAATTTTTCATTATCTGCCTTGATACTTTGTAATTCTACCTCTATGCTTCACATGGCTTCCAACAGTCCTAAAGAGTTATCTTGTAGTTGTTTAGTGTTTAATTCCACATACATTCGTGGTTTACTTGATGTTTCTATACCAGGTTCTTTAGCCATATCACTTGGTTATTTTATTATGATAAGTGCAAAACAAAACTAACATCAATTCTCTTGCATCTAAAAGTGTTTAAGGATAAATCCGTAAGTGCGGACACAAACCGATCTCCCTAGATCCACCTGGATCTAGAACAAAACATGATAGAATATACCGCTTTCCCTAGATCTAAAGTATTGAATGGACAAGAGA
>JASDQU010103620.1:359848-372604 GCA_032191745.1 Picea mariana
ATTAGATGTATATGTTTTGTTAAACAAAATTTTAGTTCACCTTGAGCCCATAAGGCCATAGTGTTTGAAACATGCTTTGATACGATTTGTAATTTCACCTCTTAATGAACAATTGTTTTTTTGAAATAAGAAAATAATCACCAATACAATGTCTTGTCAACCGGTACTGTAAAACTCTATTTATTATTTCTATGGTAGTTTGTATTGTTTAATTTTATGATCATTAGCATGATCCTTTTTAATTACTAGTCATGGTGTTAACATGCCAGATTGAAGTCTCGTATACTACCAGGTTTATCCACTTGTTTATAATTTGAAGTTTTTATTTCTTCCTTTAGGTATATATATCACTCTTGTTATTAATTTGTGGTTTTTGTTTCTACCATAAGGACTTTAACTAAACCCATATCTCACTTTCAAACACTTATATTGTGTGTTGGTATCTTCTGGTCTATGAACGATTTGTAAGACCCAATGTTCCATTAAAATGTGACTAGAAAGCCCTCGAGACACCGACCCTTTCAGCATCATCCTCTTGTGCATATGAAGTCTCACCTGAGGTATCTATTGGGACTATAAGAACAAGGTTTTTGCAGTTGTAAGGGAAAAGGAGGCAAAGGTGCGAATCATTGTTCCTTATCCTCTAGCTTAAGCATAGTCTTGATTATCACCTAGATTATCACAGTCGTACATGAACATTGTAGCATAATCAATCCATAGATTATCTCTATTCTACAAAGTATATCATCATTCATAAAATGCATATAGATAGGTAACATAAGCATAAGATGAAATATCCTCTCTACATGCCTTCTTTATTCATCTTCTTTCTTACTAATTGCCCATTACATTCATGATATTCTCATAGCATTGATTCCCTTCTATTCACACTAATATCCCAATCTAGTTACATATTTATACCCAAAATCTAGGATTTAAAACCCTATTATTACCTATCCCAAAATAACCCATTACAATGCATGGCATGGCCAGATTCAGTTAGCTGGTTGTTTTCCTTCTTTTACTCCTCATTCTTTATACAACGTTTATGTTGTTTTTCTATTTCCGGAAAGTCTCATTTTCGTCCTTTTGTTCTTCCTTCTCTTGCTCACTTGTTTTATCCTTATATATGTGCCCTATTTGCTTCCTTCTGTGCCCTTATACGTGATTCCTTCCTTCTGTATGATTTCCTCCTTTTGTGCCCTTTCTTCCTTCTATTCCCTTTCTTCCTTCTGCACACTTTCTTCCTACTTAGGTTTTTCTCCAAAATTGCATTCAAAACTTCTTGTCCAACAAGCCCCCAACACTCACTTGTGGCTTGTCCCAACACACTCAGGCATTTTTCCTATTATTTCACTCAGCAATGAATAGTTGTGCGGAAGACTTATCTACTTCTACCTTTGTAACCATGGTGGCCTATTTTGTTGTAGTCTCCTCCATGAATTGCTCATTCAAGTATTGAAGTTTACTCTCTGTATCAGTTGTGACCTATTTGGCCTTTCCCTGTATCAGTTTACTCTCTCATCCAGAATGATTCCTCTTATCTAGGTCCAAGTCTTTGCTGAAGGAACTTCTGTTGGTACCTAAGTCTTTCTACTTAGATACGTGCCTGTCCCTGTGCCAAAATGGTTTCCATTCGCTCAACCGGTGGTAATTTTTTCTCCTTTTCTTCCTCCTCATGGGCTTGGTCTTGTGTTTCTTGCAGTTTTGCCTCTACTACCTTCATATTTGGACCGCCCATGAGTTATTCTTAGAATTAGGAACTTTCTTCGCAAATTCGTGTGCATTCATCGTCAAATTTATTAATCCTAGCAACTACTATTGTTTCCATCCACATTCTACCCTTGTGCACCTCAGGTGGCATTCCAGTTTTTTTCTACATTTAAAGATCTTGGATCTACTCCCAAAATCTATTCATAACTTCCCCAATCTTCAAAAATTATTCTTCCATTGTGGCCTCTACAACCAAGGTGACTCTGGGTACTTGATTGTATAACTGTTGGACCATGGCCTGTTTCGTTTGTACCATTGCATCCACATAATCCTTATCCTTTTTATCTTTCATTTCCCTCTCATCTGTTCTCTCAGGTGTCTTCATAATTTCCTCCATTTTTCCTTCAATCTCCTTATTTTGTTACAGGGTTGTATCATACTTCATTTGTATCTGGGCACTTTCATCCCTCAATTTTACCAAGTCTAAGTGTGTAGCATCGCCTCGATGCCTTATCTCATGTACCAAATATTCTTTGATTTCGTATACCCTTTGGATGGTAATCTAGAGACAAGGAGACTAAGTTGGCCTAATGTCGCAATATGTTCCTGCAATGCCCACACTGGTAACTCTAGCATGGTTTCCTCAATATGTATAGTTTTATGCTCACATGAGGATTGGATTAGAGCTTCCTATGCATCGACCTCTACTATCCTTTGTGTTTTGGATGGGTTGTCACCTGTCTTGGGGTATTTCACAATGCATGTTGTTTCTAAAAGTTGTTGCAGGACTCCCAACTAATCATGGACCTTCTTCTGTTGGTCCCCGTGATTTGTCACAACTTCTCCCCAAATATCTTCAGTGGAATTGTGGATCAGGTATTGAATGCGATCCATATCATCATCAGTCAAAATAAAAAATGGGGCTTGGCGCAGTGCTTTTTATTTATTTTGTGCTCCCCCTGTCTTTTTTGGCGCCCTTCTTGCTTGTTATGGCTTCTGATCTTTCCTTTTGAGGCCAACATCAAGGAATTTCAATTGGCATGGGTGATTTTCTTCGCCATTTGTCTGATGCCCTTCCTCTTACTTGCTTTTCCCTTGGTATGCTTCCTTTTGGGAGGATCCTGGCTTATCGATTGGATTCTTCTAGTCATCCTCCCAGTCATTAATTATGGCATGCACCTATTCTACTATCAACTAGTAATTGCTTAGTAATTCTTGACACACATGATCCTTTTTGGCTTCCACATAGAGGTGGTGCATTCTAGCTCTGAAATGCATGATTGCCCGATAGGCAAGAATGACTTCCTTGGGAATATGCATTGTAGTCTCTACTACTTTTGTGATGAACTGTAAATATGAGTAAAAAGCATTATTTTTATTTGTCTTTCGTCTCCGGATGGGGGAGTGCTTTAATTTGGCATATCTAGAGGCCAACGGGCTGCGACCTAAAACACGCATGTGCTACTAAGATGTGGGATCCTACCATTCGACCAATGAAATAAGAATAAGTAGCCACACATAGTGAAATTATGCTCTTTTTTCCTAGGCTTCCATGCAGTCCTGCAAAAATTGATTGATGAGGAAGGTTTCCCAATTCATCTTCACACCTTTATTTCATCTCTCTATCATGGTGATGAATGTCACTGGTACCTCGTCCTTCTAACATTTATGAAACAATTTGCAGGTAAAAACCTCTGTTGTGAACCTAACCTCTTGGTCACTGATGTTATTTACATCCAGACCATTTTTTTCTATGAATATGTGTTGGGCTCTAAAGATGTATTAAAATATAACCTCTATGCATCATCTAAAGGTAGGCGCTGGCACAAGCATTTTACTTTTTGCCTACGTAGGTTCTTACCTTCCGTTTTCAATACCCATCCTTTAGAGATGCAACCCCTGCAAAGGGACAACAATCGTAACAAAAGGAACAACAAGCGTTATGTTCAAATGAATAGCAAAAGGAACAACAATCGTGACAAGGGAACGACAGTCATTATATTGGGCTGAACTAATGTTGTATTAATTGAGTTGTAGTACTTGCCCAACTATCTAATTTTTCAACTTGGGGTTCATAAAATGACGAAGCACACACAAAGTATATGCAAGATTGAAGCGAGACTAATATAATCTAATGTTTAAGCTACAACTAAAATTGAATCATTAATATAACACACGACTGAAACAGAATCATTAATCTAACACACGACTAGAATTGAATCATTAATCTAACACGCGACTGGAATTGAAATTAATCTAGTTGCGTAAATGAAATTACTCTAAGAATGGGAAATTGCGTAAATGGAATTAATCTAGAAATGGAGAACTACATGAAGTAAAAGCAAATACAACATGTGAAGAGCTGAATGACACAACAACATATGTGAGATCTCACCAATGAAGCAATCTTATATTATAATAATCAAATCAATCTTTATAAAAGAATAATGAAAGCATGAAAACCAAAACCATGAATCAAATCTAAGAATCCCTTTCTCTTTTGAATCCTAATGACTACTCTGATTCTAATTACATAATCTAACTCAATTCTAATTCTTCTTCTACTTGAATCCTCAAGAAGAGAGAGCGCTCTCTTTTATACATGAGAGCCTTGAAGATAGGATAACCATCTCATTATTACAGATCCAATTTTCTCTCAACCTATTTCCCATTATTACAAAATATAATCCCTTTAAATCCTCACACATATCTCTCATATATCTTGGATAAGATATTCCAACCAAATCTCCATGATCCTCTCCTTGGAATGGGCTTGAATTATCTCCTCAAATATTGAAATGGTGGAGGAAGTATTTGAGAAGTCCTTTTGAATTAATCCTTCTCATATTCCTAAACATTACAAAACTCACACATATTTGAGATATATATGAAAACATGTTGATTTTCTAACATTTAATCACAGATTCCTTTCAAATACTAAAATGAATAAAGTGGAGAACAATAAGGTGAAACCCAAGTATATTTATGGAAATGATATAGTGAAAGGTTAATGGGGCGATGAAATGTGGAGAATGATGAAGGGAAAGATAAATGGAAATAGGAAATTTTTGAGCCCCAACATACCCCCCAACTTAACTTGTTGCATGTCCTCATGCAACCATGCATGGATCTTCTTAAGAAATTTTGGTATTTGAATGTTGGCTTTGAGTGATGATAATGAATGTTTTCCGGGATGGGATTTACATGAGTAACAACTGACATGTTTCTTATGTTTGGTTCTTGTGTGAAAACCATGAATATAAAGAATGTTGGTTCTAGTGTTAACAACATTTATTTTGTTAATTGTTCTCTAGCTGTTATGATAATAATTTGCCCATATTCTTACTGGAAAATGTATGCTATCAATGTGCATAAGGAAAACATCACTGAGTATAAGAAAGCCCTTTTTTTGTATATGTGTGAATCATGCCAATATGTATAACAATGCTTATGAAGCAAAGTGAAACAGAGTATCGTTGGAAAAGAAATGTTCATAACTGGTAAATGAAAAAAATGCAATGATGGTAGTGGAAAAGTGGAGTGATGATAGTGAATAAAGTCCCCTACCCCCCAACTTAACTTGTTGCATGTCCTCATGCAATGTGTCATAAGTCATAGAAGTGAAAAGCAAAGGGAACTGTGTGAGGGAATTTTCTAAATTATTCATTGCTAGCAGTTGAGGAATTACATGATTAAAGTTTAGAAAATAGCATACCTCCACTTACCCAAAATGTTGATGAACTATGCAATAGGAATATGGTTGATGCGAATGCTAGAACATGGAAGATGTCACTGTTGCAGGATCATGCGAAAAGTGATTGTTGATGTAGTTGCAAGTGCTGTCGGCTGGATCAAAGAATGTGAAGTGGAGGAATCTGAATTTCTTCTGAATGAATCATGGAAAAGAGAAAGTATGAAAGTGGAATTGTGTTACTCTCATATGGTTGAAGTCATGCTACTGTAACTGTTGATAGAGTCATGAAAAGTGTATAGTATTCACCTGCTACTAAACCTGATGGTACAATTCTAATCATGCAAATGAATGTGTCGATGTCGAGCATGAAAAGAAGTCATTGGATTACTAATCAATGAGGAATGTCGTTAACCAATGCGAGGCAACTCATCATGGATGTCAATGAGTGCCAAGGTACCTGAGTACATATTGCGAAGTGCGAATGAATGAACTGATGTCGAGCCACTTGCAAGATCTAACGATCAAGGGACATTGATGTATTCCCATGATTTTCAGCGAGAGAACTTGCCATTAAGGCATGCAAGCCTCCAGATACTCAAAATGGACTCTAGTCTATATCCCAGATAAGGTGTTGAGTTCGATGGGGCAAGACTTATTGAAAGGTGGGCCTTAAAGAATCCCACATCAGTCAATGCGAGTTATGATAAAAAGAGTGGTAGGACTATAAATGAAAAGATCTCAGTAGTAACAATGTGTATGGCAAGGTAATGTAGTCGTAGAAAGGGAGATGGATAGTTTTATTGACAAGGAAAACTGAACTGAAAAATATAAAGAAATGTATGCGACTCCAAAACATTGGCGTGTGCAAAGCCATGAAGGATAATACAATGGAACATGGGCTTCAACATAGGGATGACCAATCTACTTTGAAGGAGAAATGGAGGACTACATTCATGATGCAAATGGGTTTATGAAAAGGTTTCTGTGTAACAACAAACTCCATGATGTGTAAGACGAGAATCAACTCCTTCAAGCAGTCAATAAGACATGTTTTTTTTGTTTTTTTCAAAAGTTTTTTGATCTTTGAAAATCACTTCAACAACAAATTTGATCGTCTTTGAACCTGTAAAATGTTAGCATTAATCTGCAGCAAATAATGTGAGAATATCGAAAACATAAAGTACAAATATTAGTACTATTACTATCAACCAAATGAAAAATAAATAAAATGTATTTTTACCGGTTGGTGATAGCGTATTTTTTACAATCCTCTTCTTGAATACCTGATGAAGTTAATTCACAATAATTTTAGCATAAAAAGATAAAAATCATGATTCCAATGATGTTTTCAGGAAATGTGAAAATCTATTTGCAATTTTTTATTTTTAGAATGTTTGATTTGAGTTATTTATTCATTTTTATAAATGTGATTATTCCTAAATAAACTAGAAAAATAAAAATAAAAATTAAGTAAACTAGAAAGATTTTGTTTTAAATTTTTATTTATTTTTTAATTTGTTATATTTATTATTTATTGTTATTTTAAAATTGTAGCAGATGGTGTTAAGGTGGAAGATATGCATTGACATGGGTTATGGATTTGCCCAAAAAATGGGTTAATCCTGAAAATGGTGGGTGGAAGATTTGAAATCGCAAATTTATAGCAACAACTCCAACGCATTACCACTAGACCATGCAAGTTTATTGTGGCATGTAATGGGAATTTAATTTGGTAGATTATAGAAGAAGAAGGTGGCTGAAATAGTGGCACGGATCCCACGACCTCCGCCCAACAAATCGGATCTCTTAGCCATCATTACAATAACATATTATTTTGATATGAATTTCTTTCAAAATATTTTTATTATTGTTTTTGTTGCAGGCTGCTACAGGAGTGTATTTGCAAGGTGTAACAATGAACATCAAATGTGATTTTATCGCAAACGATGAACTGGATTGAGCTGAAAGTTTGTAGGAAGGTTCCTATGTTCTGAATGCTTTTACATGTCGAAAATCAGCAATACCCACATCACGGTTTTTGAGAAAACTGAAAAATGGTTGAAGGTGACTATATTGATTTTCTTGAAAATAGTGTACTACGTTGACCTTCAATTTACTGGGTTTTTTTATCATAACGTAATTCACTTCCTGTCCAAAAATCATAAGAACCCAGAGCCCAGTTTGTGAGATATCTTCAGTTCAATTTCTGCATTTTATTTATTTATTTTTTTTTTTGGCATTCTAAATTAAAAAATAAAAATAAATGAAATTAGAAAACTAGTTTAAGACAACAACATTTTTTTTAATTTTTGTTTTAATTTTGTATTATTCCTAGATTTAAAAGAGAAATTTAAACAATTTAAAGAAATAAATTTGTTTAGCAAATGGAGATATATAATTTGAAATTGAAGACGAACAATTGGATTGGGCATTTTTCATTGTCAACAATTTATCATTCCTAAAACTTCATAGTCGCCCTACTTTCTGATCTTCGCGATCACACGAAGCGCGGAGGAGAGCATACTTATTCTAGCAAAAAAAAGTTGAAAATAAAACCCCACCTACACTACACTAATTAGAAATGAGAAATTAGTTACATGTAATCAAACAGCCAATGTAGCCATGCACGCAACAGTAACAAAAAAATGTTATCTTTCAATTTAGCAATTGACAGTCGGGAATATGTATGAATGTGTGAAATTAGCGGTTGAAACTATAAATTAAAAAAAGAAAAAGAAAAACTAAATGAATCTAACCTAGTACTTGCTTGAAACCAGCATTCGATCAGGATTTCGTAGGTGTAATTTGTCTTACTCAGATCTTATTGCATCTCCTTGCTGTCCTCCTCACCCTCTTGCGCACCTAATCATTCTTCATTAAACATGCAAGGTTCTTCGTATGTTGATTATTCATTCGCCTCAGGAGGAGTGAATAAGCTTTCGCCTGCTGTCAAGATCTCCTCTTCCAGAGAAGAGGAGACCCTTTTGCTAGGATCTACGTAAGTTGTTCCAAGCTTAAATTCATTGTTAAATCATGTTAAAAAAAAGGATTCTTACAGCACCCAAATCAAAATGAAAAACTTAAAAAGAACGCTCTTGCTAAAACAAAAAAAAATACTCTTCACAATTGTGGAAATTAAAACATTCCTGATAGTTGGTAGGGACAGTGAGGAATCTACACTGAAGCAGCTCTATGACCCTTAGAACCAACACATGTAGATCACACTTGCAAAAATTTAAACTAATCTTGCGGAAATTGAAATTACTTCTACCTAGTTGGTAGGGAGAACATGAGGAGTCTCCTCTCACAAGCTTCTATGTCCCCTTACCAACATGTCTAGGTCACACTTGCAGAAATTGAAACTAATCTTGCATAAATTGAAATTTGCAAAAATTGAAACTACTTTTACCTAGTTTGTAGGAAGAACATGAGGAGTCTCCTCTCACGAGCTTCTATGTCCCCTTTCCAACATATTTAGATCACACTTGCAGAAATTGAAACTAATCTTGCAGAAATTGAAATTTGCAGAAATTGAAATTTGCAGAAATTGAAACTACTTTTACCTAGTTGGTAGGGAGAACATGAGGAGTCTCCTTTCACGAGCTTCTATGACCCCTTAACAACACGTTTAGATCACACTTGCATGAATTAAAATGAAAAAGAAACTAATACCTCAATCCATCGTGCTTCCCTGGCAATGGCGCCAAAATGTTGGGCTCTAAAAATGTCTGAAAATATAACCTCTATGCATCATCCAAAGGTAGGCCCTGGCACAAGCATTTTACTTGTAGCCTACGTAGGTTCTTACCTTATGTTTTCAATACCCGTCCTCCATATATGAAACCCCTGCAAAGGGACAATAATTGTAACAAAAGGAACAACAATCGTTCTATTCAAATGAAGAACAAAAGGAACAACAATCGTGACAAGGGAAAGATAGTCATTATATTGGGCCAAACTAATGTTGCATTAATTAAGTTGTAGTACTTGCCCAACTATCTAATTTGTCAACTCGGGGTTCGTAAACTGACGAAGCACATGCAAAGTATATGCAAGATTGAAGAGGGAATAATCTAATCTAATCTAATGTTTAAGCTACAAATGAAATTGAATCATTAATCTAACACATGATTGGAATTGAAATTAATATAGTTGCATAAATGAAATTACTCTAAGAATGGGAAATTGCGTAAATGGAATTAATCTAAAAATGGAGAACTACATGAAGGAAAAACAAATACAACATGTGAAGAGTTGAATGACACAACAACATATGTGAGATCTCACCAATGAAGCAATCTTTATAAAAGAATAATGAAAGCATGAAAACCAAAACCATGAATCAAATCTAAGAATCCCTTTCTCTTTCGAATCCTAATGACTACTCTGATTCTAATTACATAATCTAATTCAATTCTAATTCCTCTTCTACTTGAATCCTCATGAAGATAGAACACTCTCTTTTATACATGAGAGCCTTGAAGATAAGATAACCATCTCATTATTATAGATCCAGTTTTCTCTCAACCTATTTCCCATTATTACAAAATATAATCCCTTTAAATCCTCACACATATCTCTCATATATCTTGGATAAGATATTCCAACCAAATCTCCATGATCCTCTCCTTGGAATGGGCTTGAAGTATCTCCCCAAAGATTGAAATGGTGGAGGAAGTATTCAAGAAGTCCTTTTGAATTAATCCTTATCATGTTCCTAAACATTACAAAGCTCACACATATTTGAGATATATATGAAAACATGTTGATTTTCTAACATTTAATCACAAATTCCTTTTAAATACTAAAATGAATAAAGTTGAGAACAATAAGGTGTAACCCAAGTATATTTATGGAAATGATATCGTGAAAGGTTAATGGGGCGATGAAATGTGGAGAATGATGAAGGGAAGGATGGATGGAAATAGGACATTTCTGAGCCCCAACAATGTGTCGTACTTGTTTTTGATGGTCTCGGAGAGGGCTCACTCTCTCATTTTGAGGAATAGTAAAGACAAGCCTTTTCCTACTTTTCTTAACCCTGTAATGCATGCAACTAGTGTTGTATCAATTGAAATTGGAGGATCTATCCAAAGTGTCCCCCCATGGACGCAACTAAGCAATACCTGGACACATGAATTGATTTCGTTACTGCATCCGAAATGTGGAATTTCAAACAATTTGAGAATCCAGGATTTCTCTAATCCTGATGCCCATTCCTATGCTTCTACCTGATCTTTTCCTATCCCTAGGTTAGTCTTTGTGCATAAAAATTGATCCTTGGCCAACTCAGGGAAGTTTTGTGTGTCTATGATGTCATGGTCCATAAATTTCAATTTGACTACCTTTCCAAGGATGTCCTCATCTTTCCTAACCCGCTTGGGGACCGGTGCTATAGGTAATGGATACTTGGAATTCATTGGTATTGTAACGAGGGGAACGTGATCCTACCTCAGAGGAAAATAATCTTTGTGAAAAATTTTGGGTGATGTCGAGGCCGAAGGTCCAACCATTTCTTCAACCTCCACATCAACTGTTTGTTTTCATTATTTCCTTATGGCACCAGACGATCATCTTAGTTTGTAGGTGCTATTTTCGTATATGCAAGAATTATGGACAAAAAATTTGTGTCTCTGTCATTTGTTGTAACATGCCTTGAGAAACTCGACTATGTTTTCTCCTACTTTGCATGCAATAATGACAAAGATTTTCCTTCCCTCTCAGTATTTTTTGTGTGTGTGCCAAGTAAACCTATCTCTTATCGCCTTAACTTCCTTGTCGAGTCTGGCGTCAAAGTTGATAACTAGGTCACTAAATGGTCCTTACAATCCTCCTCTCATACTATTGATCTAGCCAGGATTTCCAATGATTTTTTTTATTTAATGCTTCTATGGTGCTTTTATGATCCGTCATGTCGGTCATCCAACTGTATTTTTCGTGCATGACTTTATTTAACGGTATTTTCATTCCAACCTATGCAGTAATGCATTGCTTTATCGTATTCGGTCTTGTTTGTATCTTCTCATTGAACTTGACATAGTGTTCACTTCGTGTGAGATGATCAGTCCATCCGTGCAAGTTCTAATACCTTGGGATTTCCCTCACTCTTTTTCTTTCTCCTATCACTAGTTTTTTATTTATTTTATTTATTTTTCTACTTTTTATTTTGCTTTTCTTTCTTTTCTTGCTACTATGGTACACTTACTATAATACAGGGGTTTTTCCGCATCCCATATTACTCTGTCGAAAATTGACTATCTCTATAGAGTTGCAGTCGACTTCCGTTCACCATTCCTTCTGAGACTTTCCCATCCAAGGTTCCCAACTGCGCAACACCTGTCTTAGTTACCTATTGTATCACATAGGGACCTAACCAGTGCATGCAAAATTTCCTTGGGTTTTGTAGATACTTGTTGTCATAGAGTAGTACTAAGTCGCTAACTTGGAATTTATTGGTTCTAATATGTCGATCGTGTTAGGCCTTCTCTCTGGAATTTTGCACCTATTGATGGAACCTTGCCAGAAACTTGTCCTCCTCAAGCTGGAATAACTGCGCTAATCTCTCCTCTATTGCACCTATGTATGAGAGCTCAGTGGTGGCTGCAATGGATAGACTAGGTGTTATCCGCAATTTTGGTCATTGTGATAATGCTATGATGATGTCATGATGATGAAGAATCAAGCTCTTCCATAAGAATACTTTCCTGAGAAAGGTTGCACTTGTCTTCTTCCAGAAACTATGTTTTACAAGAAGTTCGCAGGCTGTCTATATAGCTGCCTACGAGAATCCTTAATTCTCACAGGATGAATTAAGCTGGGGTGTGGATAATCTGCACTGTAATCATGGCCAGGGTGCGAACATGTTTTTAAAGAGGAAAAAGATGAAGTTCTCGAGCCTTCTAGAAGAGAATATTCGAGAAGAATGAGTTGGCTAACGAATGGTTGTTCAAGTACTGGTATTCTAGATATCTTGGGATCAATTCCTATCCAAGTAACCAAATTATCTTCTCCTATATATTGAGGAGATAGCTCATGGAAAAGGTTAATTAGAATTAGCAGCAAGCTAGCAAGAGATTGATTGGAGAATTGTTGAATGCCTGTATGAAGGACTGATGCTACAGCAGCAAGAGACTACAGCAAGGTCATCACAAGTGGTTGATTTTCTTCATGCATGAGCAAGTGTGTGTGTCAGAACTAGGAGCCATCGAAAGGAGACCTACGACATCAAGGCTCAGGTTGTAAGTTTCACTTTCAATTAATTCAATACAATAATATGTCCCTTTCCCATAAAGATGATGTCACTTTATTACATGATTCCTTGATCACATGTATAGACTAGCTATTGAATA
>JASDQU010103621.1:458-14699 GCA_032191745.1 Picea mariana
CCGTCCAGAGAAGAGAGTCCGCCTTTGACTTCAGATAAATGCCGGATGCTTTGAGTAATTGGGAGAAATTATCCCATTCGGCCCGGTGTTCCAGATTTAAAAGAAGGTCCGATCCGCTCAGCCATGAGTCGCCGAGGGTGCCTGTAATGGATGTGCTGGAGAATTGATGTAAAAAGACAAGATTTTTGCTGTGAAGATGTGCTCGAAGAGGTGAGGAGAGAAACGCATTCCTGCCAAGATCCAGTATACAGTCTCGGCCAACTTCAATCAAACGACCATCCCCTGGATCCCACGAGAGCCACTTTAAGATTATTGGGAGAGTGGTAGAGAGTTTTTTCCACAAAAGAGAACCGGATTTTGGATGTGCCTCCGCGAATCTGAACCATAAATGGACTGGTAGATGATGTAAATATTTAGCTCTGATTACAGAGCTCCATAGTCCTGGTGTTGTTAAAATTCTCCAGAAGGTATTAGTCGAGAGAGCCAATTGAAACAAAGGCAGATGTTTGAGGCCCCAGCCTCCCATCGACTTTGGCTTAGTGAGATCCTCCCATTTACAGAGGTGAAAGCTTCTGGTCTTCTTGCAGCCAGACCAAAGAAAAGTAAAAATGAGCTGTCGGAGCGACTTCAATATGGAGGCTGGGATGTGTGCTATAGCCATCCAGTACACTGGTAGGCTTTCCAGCACCGCTTTGATCAGAATGAATCTTCCTCCCATAGATAGATATCGGTGCTTCCAGTTAAGAAGTCTATCTTTAAAATTGTCAACGAGCCAAGCCCAGTCTTTTGAAGTGTATCTGGAGGATTTTAAGAAGAAGCCTAAGTAATGAAAGCCTTCTGCAAGTTCTTGGCAACCTATGCCAAATAGATCACTTAAGTCAAGTTTTAAGGAGTCCTGTGCCTTTGAAAACATGAAAATGGATTTGGAGGCATTGATTTGAAGACCTGAAACAACACAAAATGAAGAGAGGATCGAATGTATAATAGTCCATTCAGCCAAATTAGCAGAAGTCAAGATTAGAATGCCATCAGCAAAAAGGATATGGAGAATGTGAGTTTGTCCAGCCACTTTAACGCCTTTCAAGAGGCCCTCCGCCTGTTTGTGCTTTAATAATATGCTGAGGCCTTCCAGGATCAAGATGAAAAGAAGGGGAGAGAGTGAGCAACCCTGTCTGAGACCTCTCTCGCAGTTGAAGGTCTTAGTAGCTTCTCCATTGATTAAAATGGCCAAGGAAGCCGAGGTGATACAACCCAAAATCCAGTTTGTAAAAGAAGTGCCAAAACCGCTCTGGATAAGTATGAGGTGAAGAAAGTTCCAATTTATGCTGTCAAATGATTTTTTAAGGTCCAGCTTCAGGAGGATGGCTTGTTGCTTTTTTGTCTTAATGGTGTGGATGCATTCTTGTGCAACTCCCACATCATCCAGGATCTGTCTTCCTTTGAGGAAGCCAAGTTGTTCTTCGGAGAGTGCCCGAGAGAGAAAAGGTCGGAGTCTGATAGCAATGAGTTTTGAGATGATTTTATAATAGAGATTACAAAGTGAGATGGGGCGGAAGTCAGAAAAAAGGCGAGGCAGATTAGTTTTTGGAATCAAAACCACGAAGGTTTTGTTCATATGAGAGCTTACAACCCCTCTTGTTCTCGAATCTTCGATGACGTCAAGTAAGTCTTGACTCATTAGATCGAAAAAATGTAAGAAGAGTTCGACCGACCAGCCGTCGGGTCCAGGGCTCTTCTCTTTTTTAAAACTTTTGATTGTCTCATAAAGTTCTTCCTTTATACATGGAGAGTGTAACAAAATAGCTTCTTCAGGTGTAATCAGAGTAGGATATAAGCTAGCTAAAGCTGTCTGCGCTGCAAGTGATGGGGCTGGGGGAGCTTGGTAAAAGGATTTAAAATGAGAGCGTGCCGCCGATTTTATCTCTGTCTGGGAGTGAAGGAGATTGCCAAAGTCATCTTCGATTTCCCAAATTTGTTTTCTTGATCTCCGGGCGCATGCGACTTTTCGTTATTTTCCAAAGAAGTTTTAAGAAAAATTAAAATAAAAGTTTATGCTAAAAAATAAGAGTAGTGGTCAGGTGTCTATTTTGTTTATGGTAAGTAATAAATAAGAAAAAACAAATTGAAAATGCAATAATAATAAGAAAATAATAATAATGGTGTTGTTTTTGTTTAATTTTTTGGCAGGGTTTTTGCATTTTTTGCCTAGGCAGACATGGTAATAGGAAAGAGAAAATAACAACATCCACTAAAGGAGAGCAATGGCGCAAGATTGCAATAATCGCAAGGGAAAATAGTGTGAGCATGTAGAGATCCTTGTTGTCTATTTTATTTATGGTAAGTAATAAATAAGAAAAAACAAATTGAAAATCCAATAATAATAAGAAAAAAAAAAATAATGGTGTTGTTTTTGTTTAATTTTTTCATAGAGTCTTTTCATTTTTTACCTAGGTAGACATGGTAATAGGAAAGAGAAAAGAACAACATCCACTAAAGGAGAGCAATGACACAAGATTTCAATAATCGCAAGGGAAAATAGTGTGAGCATGTAGAGATCCTTGTTGTGCTTGGAAGGAAAAATATTAAATATATATGGCCAACATCACTTGTTATGCTTAAGTAGTGGAGTATGACATTAACGCAAACGATGAAACAAAATTTGTCCCCCTTTTCCACTTAGAGTTTATTAACAACAAGACATTGTCAATGCAAATTCAAGAGCATGAACATTCATATTGGAAGTGGGAGCAATATGCATTGACTACAATATCTATGACATAATCACAAGATCACTAATAACACTCCAAAAAAATCCAAAGGACAAGAGACTTTTTAAATCTAGAATAGTAGTAGGAAGAAAAGCACATGCAATTAACCAATAAAATGACTAATGAGGATATTGGCAGAACCCCAGTAATAGCCCTGTTTCCCCCAACTTGTAAATATAACTATAACTTGCTAAAAGACTATGGGTAGATTGAATATGTGTGGATGTTGGATTTGACAAACCTTTTTGTTATAAAAAGGTAATGTATATATTTTTGTTACTAAATAAAATGGAAAGTGTTGCATAACTATTGAAGGGGTTTGCCAAGGTAGATCATGATGGATGAGAGAGATGGTGAGGGGAACCAAGAATGGTTGAGATGACCCCCACCAGAATAGTACTTTACTGGATTTAAATTATTCAAACCCAGAACAGTCCTCTAATCTATAAAAATAAATTATCAATCAAGCTGGTAGTTGGGAATTCCTCTTCAAGATTCAATGAAGAGATGGGAAGAGTACCCATATGAAAAATTTATGACCTGAGTAACCATGCCATGAGAGTACCCTCCTCCATATTATAGCATTCATGGAGATTTTTTTGTGAGATTAATAAAAATAATACAAAATGAAAATATGGAAGAGATATTCTTACATAAAACCAAGTCATGGAGAATTGTGTTATAAAGATTGAGAAAAAATACCATAGAGAGATCCAAACAACAATATTTTGCAAGCTTAGGCAACACTCACCCTTTTCTCGACCATGATGCACACACATATGGATGGATGGAAAATGCATGCCACAACTGTATTAAACTTCTAAAGGGATTGTGGGCTTAAGCAGCACGACAATTACAGGTAGGTTAAGGATGTCCTTGTTGAAATCCTTGTCTAGTTGTTAATGCTAAGACAATGAATCAATCGATGGTCAAGAAGAAATTGACCATCTCACTATCAACAAAGAAAATAGTAGTGAATTCAACTAGTGAGGCAAAGTGCATGTAGAACTAGGAACAAGAAGGAAGATTAGCCAATTGATTCAACTAGTGAAGAAAAGTATATGTAGAACCAGGCACTGTAACATCCCACTCTTGCATGCACTGAGTGAACTTGTTCTTTGAACACACTAGCTTGCAAGTGATCCAGATTATTATACTATTAAGTACTTGATTTTGATTATGAGGCATTATGGGTTGATGACACGGTGTTTTGTTGCATTAACATAGACAAGTGCTATTGACTCGATTTTACTGAGTGTGCAGGATTTTGGACCTCAAGGATGCAGAGGCATCGATGGAACCCCTTGGATTCTGGATTAAGTCAGGGAGTGGACTATTGGGTTTTAATTGTTGTATATATGATATTTATGCATATGATTAGATGATATGACTATGGATATATTTCTAAAATAATTCATTGATGATGTAGGCTGATGATAGCTTGCCGACCAAACTCACATGTGGAGTAGAGGGGTCATGCACGACTACCAGAGAGGTTGAGGGAGAGGTCTGGACAACAGCCCTGCCACATCTTACTAGCACTCTCGTCGTGGCTTGAACTGTAGGTTAACGACTACATAGTTCTAGAAGACCCACGATGTTGTGAGGGAAGATTGTGACAGTTTCTCATGATGATTCTAAGGGGTGCACAATAAGGCAGGGGCCTTATTCCTTAGAGGCCCTTAGTCTCCCACAAGATCACCTGGGGGAGTATTGACTCTAGGGGTTTTTTATGTCTACCAAGTCAGTCAAGAGGTAAGTGGCACCCTTGGAGCATGTAATGCGTCCTAAAGGGCATGTCGCGTAAGAAAAATGAAAAGAGGCGAGTGGCACCCTTGGAGCATGTACTGTGTCCTGAATGGCACGTCGTGCAAGAGAAACAGAATGGGGTGAGTGGCACCCTTGGAGCACCTAGTGCATCCTGAAGGGCAGGTCGCGTTGTTAAATAATAAATGAATAAACATATATGGCCTTAGAAGGAATACTGTGATGAGAAATATTTAAAACAAATTCCCTAATAAAATGTGACCCAACCTAGGAAATTAAAGTCTAGGTCTAAGAGATACTTGTGATAAAAATAAAAATATATATTTATATAACAATAAAAATATAAAATAAATAAATAATAATGATAATCATCATTAACCATGTGACGAGAAAGGGGTAATCAATTCATTAATTTATAAAAAAAAAAAAAATGGGGGATAAAATTTAAAAAGGGGCAAAAGTGGCAATAATTGTTTTGTCTCATATGTTAATTTAAAATTTATTAATTAAAAAGGAAAAAGGGAAAAAGTTAATTTTCTACACCTGCGAATTTGGGTTTTAAATGAAAAGAGAAAGAGAGGAATTTAAAGGAATTAGGAAACTAGGAAAAAGAGGGAAACATAAAAAGAAAGGGGAAACACAAGGGAAAAGTAGAAAGTCTAACTTAGTAAGGTATCTAGCATTTAAAAACTTTCTAAATTAAATTCAACTAGTAAATTAGTTAGGGGGGAAGTCATTAAAACTTGTAAGCAAATATGGGGACACCTAGGAGCGATTCTAGGAATGATTTTAGGTGGGTGAGGGAAATAGAGGTAATTAATTAATTAAGGAAATAAATTTATGGTGCAATGAAGGGGATGGGTGACACATGTATGGGGATGATTATTATGAATTAAATTATTAAAAATAAATTAAATGGAAATTAGGGAAAGTAAATGAATTAGTAACTCTATATAATGGAAGGAGGAGAAAGATGATGGATCTCTTCTATTATGCGTAACGTTACACTATAGAATTTTAAACTTGGCTAACTTAGCTTGTGGGAGTTGGGATACCCATCTCGGTGAGGAGTGGTAGCTCAACCTTGAGAGGTGAGCTGGGAGTTGGTTGATTCTCTAGTTAGTTTGTGTGGCCCCTTTGAGGCTCGAGGGGCTAAGATGGAAGAAGAGTACACCTAATGTTGGCTGGGAGGTACCAATGAAGTCTCATTGGTCGACAAGTGGGAGCTGCATGGAGCACGTAGGACACCAACTCAGAGCGAGCTACTTGGGATATGGTACACTTCCTTTATTTCTGCATAGTAGATTGTTAGTATGATTTATGCTTTTAGTTCTATATGTTTAATTGGGTAAAGAAAATGATTTTCTTAGCATTCTAGTTGATGACTGAAATTTCCCCCATAGCCTTTGGCTCGATGTTGATTGATTCCCTTGGCCTTCAATCACTACTTGTCTTGTCTGTCCTATGATTTATTGATTTGTGATGATTGCGGTTTATTTTTTCCTTTGTTCCTGGCTCATAAGTTCATGCCTGAGTAGTTGGCCAGGAGCCTGATCTATGGTTGTCACTTCGGTGTTAATAGACCTATGGATCTAAACGCTCTTCTTTTCTGTCCATGGATGATGAGCGAAGGATGTTCCTGCCAGTCATCTACCTCTGTTGATTGTCCCTGGCTGAATGATTTGTCTACGTGCCTTCTATCGATTGAGTACCCCTGCTTATGGTTTATCTTTGCGACCTTTGATGGTTTATCTCTATGCTTGTTTATTTTATTTTTGCATTTTTAATGGTATAACCTTGAAATTTCTTAGCACTTGGGTGAATAAAATGCCATCAATCCTTTCAATGGCTTTTCCCTAGTTTTAGTGGAAATTCTCCACATTTTTACTGTTAGATCACCGCTTCCACCCCTATTCCTCCTGGTTTGAACAACTTGTACACCATGAAATTATAAGCCAATACCTAGTTCTGTTACAACGAATTTACCCTTGATCGATTGCGATTGAATCATATTTACCCAGTGCTCGATTGGGAGGATCTCTGCGTTCCTTTTTGGTAATCTTAGTCTTTTGTTACGGAATGACGGTGATTTTTGTTAACCAAGCGAGCATTAGAACTGCGATCTTCATTATCTGTTGAGTTTTTTAGAACTCAGCATTGCAATTGGGACAGCGTAAATATATTACACTTTTCTTATAAAATTACAAGTATATATTATTGGGGATATGTTGAACACCCTCATAGAACTGACATCAAATTTTATGAGGGGTCAAGCTGCTCAGTGTTGATAAGGTTATCTAATGTCTGTTTGATTCATTACTATTTTCACCTACATGTGTTTTTACAATTTTTTCCTACGTCAATACGAGTTATAGGCCTGCATTTTTCGTTTTCATGTGGCTGCATGTTGGGGCTACGACTTACCTAAGCTGGGTGTGTGCTTGCGTGTTGGGTTGTGATTTACAATGTTGAGTGTGTGCATGAGTGTATGGTGGTGAATTTTTACATGGATGTGTGTCATCCACAGTTCCTAAAATGGTGGCGAATATATTACAATGTTGAGTGTGTGCATGCATGTTATGGTGGCAAATTTTTACATGGATGCGTGTTATGCACAATAAATTTTGGCAGTAAATCTGGATGGGATGTCAGCATTGATAGTACCCCTAATTAAAGGACAACCCTTTGTGTGATGTGTTTAAATTAGTCATCGTTATAGTAATTGCACACAACATGTTAATAGACTGCAATACCTAATTTGGGTACCTGCCATTGTACAACCAACCAACAACATGGAAATCGCCTACTTTAATGGACTTGTCTTGTCCCAACAATTTCCTTTAATATTATTAGACAACTTGTCATTTTTAGTACGATCAATATAGATAGACGACTTGTTGAGATTTAATTTGTTGATAAGTGTTATAATGGTAGCATTTTACATTAATGTTGTTATTTAATGTTAATGGCTAGTTAGATTGAAATTTTGGATTAATTTAGAACTACCCAATTAGATTGTAATAATGATTAAAATTAGATTGGTGAGTATTGACTAAATTGTAAATTTAGACTTGGTAATTTGATTTATAATTGATGTTAGATTGTATTTATTGTTTATAGTTCTAGTATTGATTAATTAGACTTGCTAAATTGATTGTATTTAACGTTAAATTAGAGGGTGCATTAATGACTATTTGTAAATTAGAGGTGCCCCTTTTAGATTGGTAACCATTGTTAAAATAGAATGTAATTATTGACTATTTTAGACTAGATGAATGGTTGGGTTGTTGACGAAGTCGTGTATTGGCTTGTGTCTTCCCTTGTTGTCATCCTTTGGTGTTTCGTCGACTTGTTGTTGGGGTATGGGCGTGGCTTTCCTTTCGGTATTCGGCTTCTAGCATGTCAGATTATTTAGAGTCCTCAGTCCAAATAGAATGTGTTGTGCCAAGGTTATTGACGTGTCTATCACTTGTGGATGAAATAATTCCTTATAAGAGGATCATTGCATGCCTTATTGGATAGCGGCGATCGAGAAATTAGACAGAGTCGGTGTGTTCTGAGTGAGTGTTGTTGAAGCATGTAAATTTGCTTTGGCGCATGAGTTGAACACCTTCATGCATTTGGTTTGTGTGCCTTGAGGTTCTAGTCTTGTTCTTCAAGGCCATTGTGTGAGGAGGGGTAAGTTGTCCCTTAGCTTGTAGGCGTGTCTTGTTTGCATCGGGTGAGTAGTCATTCCTCCTTGTTGCCCTATGCATGTTTCATCCAGTCGCCTTTGTGATAGTGAGTGGAGTCATAGTTTTCTGTTGCCTAGACTACATGCTTGCATTTGTCGTCAATGGTGTGGTTAAACTGTTGTCGTCGTCGCCTTCTTTCCTGAAAACAAAAATAAATTTTCATCGTTGTTTTGCTTGTAGTCATAACGAAGGGGATGTCACATGTGGTATCAGAAAGGGTTCAACCCATGACTTGGGAACACTATGACTTTCATTGATATGATATTTAATAATAATGTTTCTAATTAACTTGTCTTGTATTTGTGCAGGTAATCATGGTTAGAGGACGTCGTGGAGGTATATAACAGGGTGCTAGGGGAGGAGGTGTGACGCCTCTAGTAGCATCCATGCTTGAGGGTTCTAACCCCTAGGGAGATGAACAGGTTATTGGGTAGGAGAAGATAGAGGTGGGTGATGTGGTTGGAATGATAATATATTTTCAACGCATGTTTGAGGCACTAATCAACCATTTGGATAGAGATGAGGCTAGGGCACCAGCACCCCCTGAGGGTCCACCACGTGCTCCAGTTGGTACTGGTAACATTCACTGTGAACTCGAAAAGGTCAAATTTCCCGAGTTCTTTGGTGCCCCGGACGGCGTAGCTACTGAGGCATGGTTGGAGAATATGGCGATGTTCTTTGCACTTCGTGAATATACCTCC
Organism: Picea mariana; assembly: GCA_032191745.1. Taxonomy (NCBI): domain Eukaryota; kingdom Viridiplantae; phylum Streptophyta; class Pinopsida; order Pinales; family Pinaceae; genus Picea; species Picea mariana. The sequence continues at coordinate 9,429 of JASDQU010103621.1, forward strand.
AACATGAAGGTCCGTATGGAAGTCTTTCAACTATAGGGGAGCACTCTTCTATGGTGGAAGACACTCCTGCCACAACTGAACATGGTCGTTGAAGACGTGTCATGGGAACTACTCGAGGAATGGTTCTGAGAGAGGTACCTATCAAAGGAATTCATTGAGTGTCATCTCAATGAGTTCAATGCCTTATGATAGGGAAATCGTACAGTGCCCAAGTACGAGGCCCATTTTATGGAGCTTCTTCGGTATGCTCCGCATATTAATACTGATAAACTTAAGGTCAACAGGTTCGTATTCGTCCTTAATGGAAACATATGTGCAAAGGTTAGCATTATGATGCCTCAAACCTTGCATGATGTCATCCAGAAGGCCCTGATCACAGAGGAAGAGCTTATCAATGAGGGTCAGAGCAGGACTCCAGCGAGACCAAAAGGGCATGTGTCATATGGTGTGCAACAATAGTAGACACCAGCTAGACATATGCCAAGATATCATGGCTTCCATAAGGGATCCACTTTCACTACACCTTGGCGATCGACGCCTCAGCAGTGGACACCTTATCGGAGACCACAACATCAGCAGCAATGTCGATCACAACAACAACAGTTTAGGCCTATTCAAAAGAACAGACCAGGATTCTAGGTCGGTGGGCCATCATCTTCTACTTCAGGTACCAGGAGTACTAGACCGAAGAAGGGGTGTTGGACGTGTGGGAAGCCACACTGCCAGTGTGACTGCCCTGTGGAGAGGACTAGAGCATCTGGATCAGCCAGACCCACTACCATGGGAGATATGGGCAAGGCCCATTTGATTCATGCAGTGGTGAATAACCACCAGGCAGGGCACTAGTCAACTCTGCTTGAGACGTCAGGTACCGTCATTGACCAAACCCTTAGTATTTTTATAGATCCAGGTGCTACCAAGAGTTTTATTTCTGGTGTAGTGATAAAAAGGATTAAGGTAAAGGCAGTTGAATAGGATGAGTTTATCTTCATACATATGGATTCAGGAGACAAACATAAGGTTGGAGGAAAGGTTACTAGTTGTACCCTTAACCTAGGAGAGTTTGTCACCAGGGTCGACCTGTACATCATGATCTTAGGATCTTATGATGTCATGATCGGTATGGAATGGTTGGAATCGCATGAGGCGATACTCAACTCTAAGATGAAATGGTTGAGCTTGGTCGATGACGAGGGACAAAGATGCATGATTATAGGTCAGAACCAGGGAGTTTCCCTGAGGTTCATCTCTTCCTTGTAGCTACAAAAGAGCACGTGCAAGGGATGTAAGCCTTATGTGATCCTTGCATTAAATGAGAAGGGAGTAGCGGAAGGTCTAGAACACCTTCCTTTGGTGAGAGAGTTTGTGGACATCTTCCACGAGGAGTTACCTGGGATGCCGCCTGAGAGGGAATTAGATTTTACTATAGACCTAAAACTGTGGACTGAACTGATAACGAGAACGCCTTATCGGATGTCGACCCCAGAGTTACAGGAGTTGAGAATGAAACTGAAAGAATTGTTGGACCTGGGACTGACACGTCCACGTGTGTCATAGTGGGGTGTGCATGTTATTTTCATATGAAAGAAGGATGGGTTGTGGAGTCTCTGCATTGACTATCATCAATTGAACAAGGAAACGACCAAGAATCAATATCTATTTCCGAGGATAGATGATTTGTTTGATCAGATGAAGGGTGCGACGATGTTCTCAAAGATTGATTTGCGATCAGGGTATCACTAGTTACAGATCAAGGAGGATGTCCCTAAGACTTCCTTTAAGATGAGGTTTGGATATTACAAGTTTACTATTTTACTGTTTGGAGGACAAATTCCCCAGGGGTATTTATGAGTTTGATGAATGGGGTTCTCCATGAGTAATTGGACAAGTTCATCCAAGCATTCATTAACGATATTTTGATTTACTCTCGGATGATGGAGGAGCATGATGAGCACTTGCGCTTGGTACTACAGTGTTTGCGAGAGCACAAATTGTATGGGAAGTTGTCCAAATGCTCATTTTATCAATCAAAGATTCACTACTTAGGGCATGTCATCTCCGATGAAGGTATCATCATGGATCCAACAAAGTTCGAGGCTATTATGGAATGGCGTACGTCGACGAACATCCTAGAAGTACGTAGCTTCATCGATTTAGCAGATTACTATCGACGGTACGTTGAGATATTTTCGAAGATAGAAAATCTAATCACAGAGTTGCTGAAGAAGAACAAGAAGTTTGTTTGGACCGAAAAATGCGCAGAAGATTTTAGGAGGCTCAAGGAGATGTTGACAATGGTACCGATACTAAAGGTCCCTGACATGGATGTAGAATTCTTGGTATGCACTGACGCATCCAAGGAAGGCTTAGGTGGAGTCCTGATGCAATACAGTCGAGTGATCGCTTACATCTCGAGGAAACTGAGAAGGCATGAGGAAAACTATGTGACACATGATTTGTGGTTATTATCCATTGTATATGCCTTGAAGGTTTGGAGACACTGCCTTGTTGGATGAAAATTTGAACTAAAGATGGACCACTGTGGACTACAACACATCTTTATGCAAAGCGACCTGAACGCGCAACAACAATGTTGGTCTAAATTGCTTAGCGAGTACAACTTCGAGATTACTTACATAAAAGGAATATTGAACCGAGTGGCAGATGCATTAACTCAGAGACCATGCATATTTTTGGTGTTGCCTCTTCAAACGAATCTACGTGAAAATATTCTAACTTTACAGTGTAACGATGACCAGTACAAAGAGGTAGAGGGTTTTATCAGACAAAACACAATGATGGTACCAATATTTAAAGGATTTTATATTTGACGATGATGGATTATTAAGGTTTAAAAATTGGATTTACGTACCACCGAACGACGAGTTGAGGAGCTTGATACTAAGTGAGGATCATAGAGAAGTATACATGGCTCACCCGGGAGTCACGAAGATGAGGGAAGACCTTAAACCCTTATTCGTTTGGAAGGGAATGAAGGAAGACATAGTCAACTAAGTGTCCAGATGTCTAGAATGTCAACAGGTAAAGTGTGAACATAGACATCCAACAAGATTACTATAGACATATGTTATTCCGTAATTGAAATGGGAGGTTATTTCGATGGATTTTATTATTCTATTGCCACTAACGGCAAGGATACATGACTCAATTTTCATAGTAGTAGACACTCTGATGAAGAGTGCTTACTTTATTCATGTGCGTACAACGTATCAGGAACCTGACATAGCTAGAGTTTTCATCAGTGAGATTGTGAGGTTGCATGGCATGCCTAGGAGGATTGTATCTGATCAAGGATCATTGTTTACAGGACGATTTTGGATGAGTTTCCAAGAGGCCTTGGGAACCCAACTTAACTTCAATACTGTGTATCACCAGGAGACTAACGGGTAGACTGAATGAACAACCAAACCTTGGAATACATGTTGCGCATGTACGTGATGGACCAACAAAATCATTGGGAAGAATTCTTTCCACTGGTGGAATTTTCTTATAACAACAGTTAGCAAAGCACCATTAAGATGGAACCTTTCAAGTTTATTTATGGGCGACCATGTTAGACACCTTTGAGTTGGGATCGGCTTGAGGATAGGGTCCTGGTGGGACTAGAAGTGATCCAAGAAATGGAAGAGCAAATGCAAACAATAAGACAAAGGATTAAAGAAGCACAGGATCGACAGAATATTTATGCTGATGTGCACCGTGTCAACCGTAGTTACCAGGTTGGTGATCGCGTCTTCTTACGGGTAAAACCGCATAAGAGTTTGATCAAGTTTGGAAAGAGAGATAAAATCTCTCCTAGGTTTGTGGGACCTTTCAAGATTGTGGAGAGGAAGGGGTTTGTGGCCTATCGACTAGCCTTGCTTGATTCTTTGAGGCGTATTCACGATGTTTTTCACGTATCAATTTTGAGACATTATATTAGTGATCCTACACATGTTATTGACATGATTTACTTACAGGTATCAGATGAGGGGGGGGTCAAGGCTGAGCCAATCCACATCATGGATCATTGCATTCGAAAACTATGGCGTCGAACAGTAGATCAGGTCAAGGTCCAGTGGGACAACTATAGTCCGCACTCAATGATCAGGGAGGATGCATATGATATGTGCCAACAGTTTCCATTTTTGTTTGATAGATAGACTTATGACACTGTGATACACATTATGTTAGCACTTATATATTGTGAAACTTCGGGATGAAGTTTAGACCAAGAGGGGGTGTATGGAACATCCCGCTCTTGCGTGCACTGAGTGAACTTATTCTTTGAGGACACTTGCTTGCAAGTGATCTGGATTATTATACTATTAAGTAACTGATTTTGATTATGAGGCATTATGGGATGATGACATGTTGTTTTTCTACATTAACATAGAAAGGTGCTATTGACTCGGTTTTACTGAGTGTGAAGGATTTTGGACCTCGAGGATGCAGAGGCATCGATGGAACCCCTTGGACTTTGGATCGAGTCGGGAAGTGGACTATTGGGATTTGATTGCTGTACATATGATATTTATGCATCTGATTAGATGATATGACTATGGATATATTTCTGAAATGATTCGTTGATGATGCAGTCTAACGATAGTTTGACGACCATACTCACATGTGGAGTAGAGGGGTCACACATGAATACCAGAGAGGTTTAGGGAGAGGTGTGGAAAACAACCCTACCACAGCCTACTATCACTCTCGTCGTGGCTCAAATTGTAGGTTAACGACTACCTAGTTCAAGAATACCCATGATGCTGTGAGGGAAGACTATGACAGTCTCTCATGATGATTCTAAAGGGCGCATAATAAGGCATGGGCCTTATTCCTTAGAGGCCCTTAGTCTCCCACAAGATCACCTGGCAGAGTACTGACTCCAAGGGTTTTTTATGTCTACCAAGTCAGTCAAGAGGCAAGTGGCATCCTTGGAGCACATAGTGCGTCTTGAAGGGCACACCGCTCAAGTAAAATGTAAAGAGGAGAGTGTCACCCTTGGAGCATGTAGTATGTCTTGAAGGGCACGTCATGCAAGGGAAATAGAATGGGGCGAGTGGCACCCTTGGAGCACCTAGTGCGTCCTAAAGGGCACATCGTATTGTTAAATAATAAATGAATAAACCTATATGGTCTTAGAATGAATACTGTGATGAGAAAGATTTAAAAAAGATTCCCTAATAAAATGTCGCCCAACCTAGGAAATTAAAGTCTAGGTCTAAGAGATACTTGTGATAAAAATAAAAATATATATTTATATAACAA
>JASDQU010103621.1:14799-25566 GCA_032191745.1 Picea mariana
TAACTTAGTAAGGAATCTAGCATTTAAGAACTTTCTAAATTAAACTCAACTAGTAAATTAGTTAGGGGAAAAGTCATTAAAACTTGTAAGGGAATATGGGGACTCCTAGGAGCGATTCTAGGAATGATTTAAGGTGGGTGAGGGAAATAGGGGTAATTAATTAATTAAGGAAATTAATTTATGATGCAATGAAGGGGATGGGTGACACATGTACAAGGAGGATTATTATGAATTCAATTATTAAAAATAAATTAAATGGGAATTAGGGAAATTAAATGACTTACAATCTCTATATAATGGAGGGAAGGGAAGGATAATGGATCTCTTCTGTTATGCACAATGTTACACTACAGAATTTCAGACTTGACTAACTTAGCTTGTGGGAGTTGGGATACCCAGCTCGGTGAGGAGTGGTAGCTCAGACTTGCGAGGTGATCTGGGAGATAGTTGATTCTCTTGTTTGTGTGCATGGTCGTTTTGTGGCTCGGGGGGCTAAGGAGAGAGAAGAGTACCCCTAGTGTTGGCTGGGAGGTACCGATGAAGTCTCATCAGTCGACATGTGGGAGTTGCATGGAGCATGATGGACAACAACTCAGAGTGGGATACTTGGGATACAATACACTTCCTTTATTTTTGCATGGTAGATTGTTAGTATGATTTATGTTTTTAGTTCTGTATGTCTAATTGGGTAAATAAAATGATTGTCTTAGCATTGTAGTTGATGACTAAAATTTCCCCCATAGCCTTTGTCTTGATGTTTATTGATTCCTTTGGCCTTCGATCACTGCCTATCTTGACCTTCCTATGGTTTATTGATTTGTGATGATTGCGGTTTATTTTTTCCTTCGTTCCTATCTCATCAGTCTACACCTGATTAGTTGGCAAGGAGCATGATCTATGGTCGTCACTTCGGTGTTAATAGACCTATGGATCTAAACACCCTACCTTTTTGTGCATGGATGATGAGTGAAGGATGTTCCTGCCAGTCGTCTACCTCTATTGATTGTCCCTGGTTGAATGATTTGTCTTCACACCTTCTATCGATTGAGTACCTCTGCTTATGGTCTATCTTTGCACCCTTTGATGGTTTATCTTTGCGCCTGTTTATTTTATTTTTGCATTTTTAATGGCATAACCTTGAAATTTCTCAATGCTTGGGTGGATAAAATGCCTGCAATCCTTTCAATGAATTTTCCTTGGTTTTAGTGGAAATTCTTCGCATTTTTACTGTTAGACCACCACTTTCAGCCCCGTTCCTCCTGTTTTGAATAGCTTGTACCCCACAAAATTCTGAGCCAATACTCGGTTATGTTACAACAAATTTACCCTTGATCGATTGTGATTGAATCCTATTTACCCAACGCTCAATTGGGAGGATCTCTGCGTTCCTTTTTGGTAATATCAGTGTTCTGTTACGGAATGACTGTGATTTTTGTTAACGAACCTAGCATTAGAACCACAATCTTCATTACCTGTTGAGTGCTTTAGAACTCGACATTGGGATTGGGACAACATAAATATATTACTCTTTGCTTATAAAATTACAAGTATATATTATTGGGGATATGTTGAACAACAAACCTCATAAAACTGATAGGGAATTTCATGAGGGGCCGTGCTGCTCAGTGTTGATAAGGTTATCTAATGTCTGCCTGAGTCATTACTATTTTCACCTGCATGCATTTTTACGTTTTTTTCCTGTGTCAATATGCCTTACAGGCCCGCGTTTTTTGTTTTCATGTGGTTGCGTGTTGGGGCTACAACTTACCTAGGTTGGGTGTGTGCCTGCATGTTGGGCCGTGATTTACAATGCTGAGTGTGTGCATGCGTGTATGGTGGAGAATTTTTACATGGATGCATGTTATGCACAGTTCCTAAAATGGTGGTGAATATATTACAATGTTGACTGTGTGCCTGTGTGTTATGTTGGCGAATTTTTACATGGATTCATGTTATGCACAGTAAATTTTGGTAGTAAATCTGGATGGGATGCCAGTGTTGATAGTACCCCTAATTAATGGACAACCCTTTGTGTAATGTGTTTAAATTATTCATCCTTATAGTTATTGTGTACAACATGTTAATAGACTACAATACTTAATTTGGGTACCTGCCATTGTACAACCAACCAACAACATGGAAATCTCCTGGCTTAATGACCTTGTCTTGTCCCAACAGTTTCCTTTAATATTATTAGACAACTTGTCATTTTTAGGATGGTCATTATATCTAGACGACATGTTGAGATTTAGTTTGTTCATAAGTGTTATAATGGTAGAATTCTACTTTAATATTGTTAATGTTGTTATTTAATGTTAATGGCTAGTTAGATTGAAATTTTGGACTAATTTAGAACTGCCCAATTAGATTGTAATAATGATTAAAATTAGATTGGTGAGTATTGGCTAAATTGTAAATTTAGACTTGCTAATTTGATTTATAATTGATGTTAGATTTTATTTATTGTTTATAGTTCTAGTATTGATTACTTAGACTTGCTAAATTGATTGTATTTAACGTTAAATTAGAGGGTGAATTAATGACTATTTGTAAATTAGATGTGCCCCTTTTAGATTGGTAACCAATGTTAAAATAGAATGTAATTATTGACTAGTTTAGACTAGATGAATGGTTGGGTTGTTGACAAAGTTATGTATTGGCTTCTATCTTCCCTTGTTGGCATCCTCTGGCATTTCATTGACCTGTTGTTCGGCTATGGGTGTGGTTTTCCTTTAGGTACTCGACTTCTAGCACGTCGAATTATTTATAGTCCTCGGTCTAGAGAGGATGTGTTGTGCCAAGGTTATTGACACGTCTATCATCTAGGGACGACATGATTCTAAATGAGTGGATAATGGCATGCCCTATTGGATAGCGGCAATCGAGAACTTGGCCAGAGTCGGTGTGTTCTGTGTGAGTGTTGTTGAAGCGTGTGAGAACACCTTCATGCATTTGGTTTGTGTGCCTTGAGGTTCTAGTCTTTTTCGTCAAGGTCGTTGTGTTGGGAGGAGGAAGTTGTCCCTTAGCTTGTAGGTGTGTCTTGTTTTCATCAGGCAGGTAGTTTTTCCTCCTTGTTTCCCTATGCATGTTTCATCCAGTTTCCCTTGTGCTAGTGAGTGGATTCATAGTTTCCTGTTGCCTGGACTGCATGCTTGCATTCGTCGTGAGTGGTGCAGTTAAAATGTTGTCATCGTCGTCTTCTTTCCTGAAAACAAAAATAAATTTGCACCATTTTTTCACTTGTAGTCACAATGAAGGGGACATCACATAAAAATAATAAAGATCGAGAATTGTGTTATAAATATCGAGAAAAAATACCATAGAGAGATCCAAACAACAATATTTTGCAAACTTAGGCAACACTTACCCCTTTCTCCACCATGATGCACACACATATGGATGGACGGAAAATTCATACCACAACTGTTTAAACTTCTAAAGGGATTATGGGATTAAGTAGCACAACAATTACATGTAGTTTAAGGATGTCCTTGTTGAAATCCTTGTCTAGTTGTCAATGCTAAGACAATGAATCAATCGATGGTCAAGAATAAAATGACCATCTCACTATCAACAAAGAAAATATTAGTGAATTGAACTAGTGAAGAAAAGTGCATGTAGAACTAGGAACAAAAAGGAAAATTAGTCAACTGATTCAACTAGTAAAGAAAAGTACATGTAGAACTAGGAACAAGAAGGAAGATTAGCTAATTGAAAAAATGGACCACATGACAATCAAAACCAGGAATTGTAAGTTGTATACCTAAACGATTTGGTGAGGAAAAATTATAAAAAAATGCCTTCAATGCAATTAATATAACTTACTTTCATTCTAGTAAAAAAATATATACTTGATTTATTTTATATAGATTGATCTTATATATGATTAAGAGCTTTATAAATTGATTGTATTTATGTTTATATTTTGTTGTTAAAGAAAATTCTAGATGGGTGAAAACCGTAAAGGTGTTATTTTCTTACTAAAGTTTGATATATTATAGGTTTACTTTTCACTTTTTCACAATGTATATATGTTTGCTTTTCACTTTTTATGGACCAATATGTATTTATAGAAAAACAATTATTCAAATACATCTAGATTATTAAGTCAATGTATATATTTATATTTATATTTTGTTGTTAAAGAAAATTCTAGATGGGTGAAAACCGTGAAGGTGTTATTTTCTTACTGAAGTTTGGTATATTACATGTTTACTTTTTAGTTTTTGCCAATGTATATATATTTGCTTTTCACTTTTGTATGAATTTATAAAAAACAAGAGTTGCATGGGAACTTAGTTCTTGCTAAGTAAATTTGGAAATGAAGATGATAGTTAACACCTTATAATTATTCATGATGATTACTTTGAAACTTGAATAATATGCTAATAAATGAGCTAGTTTCATAATCTTAAAAGAAAACAGCTTCTTAAAATAATTCGACATAGACTCACAATGGATGGAGAAAGCCTTATTGCTCCATGATGACACATAGTTTAAAGATTTGTCATAACCTATACTCGACAAAATATCTTACCATGATTTTACTTTAATGTAGTTGCCATATAGTTTCATGATTAACCTGAATTTCCTTCTAGTTAAGCTAAGCAAGCCAAATGCAAATCTTATTTAAAAAATTAAAAATAAAAATAAATATTTCACATTTTATAATATATATTTTAATATATATAATATTTTATTATCTTAACATATATATTATAAAATATAATATGCATTTTAATATATAATATATTATAATATTTTATGTGTTAACGTATATATATAGAGAGCTTGAGTGGGCTTAATGGTTAAGAACATGTGTTTCCTCTTAAGAGGTTACAGGTTCAAATCTAGAAGGCGCTAAGGTATGTATACCTTCGTAGACTTTACTAGTCATCTGCTTATTGATTATGCAATTAATTTTAAATATTGAAATATGTCAAGGCAACAATAAGACTTGAAATATATTAACCAATTAGAGATGAGGAAAATAAATATTTTTACTATATCAAAAAATATATATTTATTTTCTTAAGTTAAACATTACATTTTACAAACAAATTTAAAATATAAAGCAAATTAATGTCAAATCAAATGCAAACTCATTGCTATAGTCCTGCTTTGGCATGGACTAATAATTATTCAAATACATCCACTATTATTCAAATAAATTTTGCCAATGTATATATGTTTGCTTTGCCAATTTCTGACCTAAGTAACCATGCTATGAGAGTACCCTCCTCCATATTATAGAATTCATGGAGTTTTTTTTGTGAGACTAATAAAAATAATACAAAATGAAAATATGGAAGAGATATTCTTACATAAGACCAAGTCATGGAGAATTGTGTTATAAAGATCGAGAAAAAATACCATAGAGAGATCCAAACAACAATATTTTGTAAGCTTAGGCAACACTCACCCCTTTCTCCACCATGATGCACACACATATGGATGGACGAAAAATGCATACCACAGCTGATTTAAACTTCTAAAGGGATAAGTGGGATTAAATAACACAACAATTACAGGTAGGTTAAGGATGTCCTTGTTAAAATCCTTGTCTAGTTGTCAATGCTAATACAATGAATCAATCAATGGTCAAGAAGAAACAGACCATCTCACTATCAAAAAAGAAAATAGTGGTGAATATAGAAGTAGGAACAAGAAGGAAAATTAACCAATTGATTCAACTAATGAAGAAAAGTACATGTAAAACTAAAAACAAGAAGGAAGATTAGCTAATTAAAGAATGGATCACATGACAATCAAAACCATGAATTGTAAGTCATATAACTAAACTATTTATTTTGAAAAATTTCTTTAAAAAAATGAAAAATGAACCACATGACCATCAAAACCATGAATTATAAGTTGTATATCTAAACGATTTGGTGAGGAAAAATTCTAAAAAAAATGCCTTCAATGCAATTAATATAACTTACTTTCATTCTAGTAAAAAATATATATATACTTGATTTATTTTATATAGATTGATGTTATATCAATTAATATAACTTAATTTCATTCTAGTAAAAAAATATATACTTGATTTATTTTATATAGATTGATGTTATATATGATTAAGAATTTTATAAATTGATTTTATTTATGTTTATATTTTGTATTTAAAGAAAATTCTAGATGAGTGAAATATAATTTACTTTCATTTTAGAAAAAAATATATATACTTGATTTATTTAAATAAATAGATTGATGTTATATATGATTAAGAACTTTATAAATTGATTTTATTTATGTTTATATTTTGTTGTTAAAGAAAATTCTAGATGGGTGAAATATAACTTACTTTCATTCTAGTAAAAAGTATATGCTTGATTTATTTTATATAGATTGATGTTATATATGATTAACAACATTATAAATTGATTTTATTTATGTTTATATTTTGTTGTTAAAGAAAATTCTTACTCAAGTTTGATATATTATATTTGATATATTATATGTTTACTTTTCAATTTTTGTCAATGTATATATGTTTGCTTTTCATTTTTTATGGAACAATATGTTTTTATAGAAAAATAATTATTCAAATATATTTATTAAGTCAAATTTGAAAAGTTATAAATATAATTTTAACATAATCTTTCATAGTTAAATAATATATACATACTTTTTATTTATAATATGTATATTAGATTGTCCAGTCTATATTTATATTACATTTTATTTTTAAAATATTGATCACACTATTATCTTTCTTAACCGCTTAACTCAACAAAAATATGGTAATTTTGAAAAGTTTCTCTTAATGCTTTTAGAGCATAGAAACAAAATTCTAAATAATCACAAGTAATTACTTACCCTCTTAAAATTCGATAGTAGACGTTAATCATCATCATCATCATCATACAAATCATTTTATAATACTTCTATTATAATTTTTTTAATTATTATATAATATTAATTTTATTAATATATAATAATAATAATATAAAAATTAAATTGATATATACTATCTTATCTTTTTCTAAATTTAAACTCATAACTTTTAATATATATATATATTAAAAAAAGAAAATAGGTGATCAAACCCTGTTATAACTTTGAAAAGAACTATGATAAAATTGATATTAATAATAATATTTTCTTTTCCCAATTATAATAATTAAAATTCAAGAAGTATGGTAAAATACTTTCCATATTATGAATAAAGAGTATCTATCAATTATTTAACTATGATAAATCATGTTAAAGTTATGGTGTTATTTTCTTACAGGTTTGATATATTATGTGATACGTCTGCTTTTCACTTTTTATGGGCCAATATATCCTGGTAGAAAAGTCATTAAATCAAACTAAAAAGTCATACACCATCACTTTAACATGATTTTTCATAGTTAAATAATTGATAGATACTTTTCATTCATAATATACAAAGCATTTTACAATATTTTATATATATATATATATATATATATTATGATTTTTTAATTATTATTTAATATATATAATGCAAGTATTATAAAATGTTGTCAATATTCTATATTATAAATAATATTATATATATATATATATATCTATAATGATTTTTTAATTATTATTTAATATATAATAAAAATATTATAAAATATTTTACATATTAATAATAATTAACATCCACTAAAACGTTAATATATTATAAACAAAAAAAAATCTTATATATATATATATATATATATTATTCAATATATATATTAAAAGTATTATAAAATTCTTTGAATATTGCATATTATGAATAAGAAGTATTATAAAACTCTTTGCATAATACATATTATGAATAAGAAGTATCTATCCATTATTCAATTATGAAAAATCGTGTTAAAGTTATGAAGGTGAGGGTGAAGTTATTTAATTATAAAAAATTATGTTAAAGCTATGAGAATGAAGATAAAGAGGAAGGAAATATTAGAAAAAAATGTATAATTAATAGATACTTCTTATTTATAATATTATACAAATTCATAATATTTTAAGATACTTCAATATATATTACATAATAATTAAAAATATATATATATATGAATGAGTTGGTGATAATCATGTTATGATTTTGGAATGAACTATGATAAAATTAGTATTGATAATAATATTTTTATTTATAAACTTTTTTTTTTGGTAAATAAGGTGTGATTATATTAAGCTTCCAAAAAAAAACAGTCAATATTCCAGATTAGCCGGGTCATAATTATTGGACTGCCCCAGCTCGGAGGAAACCAGTCCAGCCGGCCTGCTAATCGTGGGTTTATCAAGTCATGAGCAAGTTGCTGAAAAAAGAGAGCATATTCTGTCTTTGCCATACATACAGAACCTAGACACTAAGACACTTAGACACCTGGAAAATTAGACTAAGAAAATCTAGACACCTGGCTGGCCACTTGGCCAAGTGGCGGGGGGATCCCCGAGTCTAGGCTCTTTCTCGTCGTCCACAATCCAGTCGCCTCCATGTGCATCGTGCTCCTGGTTGCGCTCAGCTACCTTGGCAATGTCCTCGTACATCTCCTCATCCCTGCTTTTGTCTGGTGGGCTCGCCCCAGGACGCTGGTCGTAATCTCCCTCGACTTCGGGGTCTCCCGCTGTGGCTTCTTCCTCAGAATTCGGGCAGAGTGCCTCGTGCATGGACGCCAGAATTTGGAGGAGGTTGGTCACCTTTATTTCCATTGCTTCCACCCGGTGGTGGAAGTCTGCAACCTCCTGTTGGAGCTCAAAAACCAGGGTGTACAGTGTGGCTACACTGTCCCTGAACTGCGTTGTGTCCATGGAGGCGGGGCCATTGAGAGTTGGTGTACTGGGTAACTGCTGAGAGGCCTGGCCGAGGCTGGAAGTGCTAGCGAGAGGTTGGGATGGGCCAGGGTCGTGGAGGAGCCGACGGAGTATAATTGAGGTGCTTGGAATGATGGCCATGGACCCAGGTTGCGGGGGATGCAGGTTTACCTGTGAGGAAACAAACCGAAGGTGGGGAGGAGTATCATCGGAGGATGTGTCTGGGGAGGAAAGAGGAGGTCGCCGAGGCTTTCAGGACGCACCTCGCCGAGGTCTGCCTCGAGGCCGCGTCATGGGGCAGTCTGTGCTAAGTGCAGGTGGAGCGAGGGTCGAAGAGTAGAAGAGGAGGATGAGCTCTCGCGCGCACCAGAGGAGAAGAGAAGGGTGACAATTCGACTCCAGGAGAATGAGCCCGACTAGCAACAGAGATGAATTAACCTTTGCCATAATAACACAGCGCATTCGGAACTGCAGGGAAAGGACTCCATCGTAAATGCGTTTCATATCAGTATTAACGCGGTTAAATACCAGGTGGGGTGGCAGCCTGTGGCACATGCCCAGCATGTGTCTCCATACCACGGCTTCCTGTACCCGCAACCGTTTCCTGCCACGATGATCCGTGTGACACCCCATCCGGGGATATTTATAAACTTTTTTAAGTAAAATTCAAGAAAGTAATTATTAGGAGTTTTTGTTAGTTGACCAAATTAACGGTAATATTGAAATATTTTGTAACAACGCTTAATTCCCTATGTATATTTTGAAGTGTTTATCTTTTTATAGTTTTTTAAGAAGATTGTGATTAGCCATTGTAATAACTAATACAAACAAATAAGTTGGGCTTGATGCACATGAATTTTAATTTTTAATAATGTTGTCTTTTTATAAATTAAAATTATATATATATATATATATATATATATATATATATATATATATTTTTTTTTTTTTTCTTTATTTAATATAAAGATATATTTTATAATATTTATTCAATATTTTTATTATAATTATTTTATTGCATAAATTTATTTTAACATTATTCAATAATATATATACATTATTCAATAGTATATATACATGTTGTAAGTTAGATATTTATATTAATTAAAGGGCAAGTTGGTTGAAATTCAATTTTTTTTTATATAATCACTTATATGCATTTTTTTTATCCAAAGGAAAAAAATCATATTTTATTAGAGGAAATAAAATTATATTTGAAAATGTCACGAAATTCCTATAAAATTTATGTTCCGATGGGATCTTCAGTTTGCTTTTTAAAATTTATTAAAAAAGATGTCTTTCAAAGAAGGAAAAGATGTTTGTATAAGACTTGATCTAAACATGAACATGAGAAAAAACTTTATAATCATGTTGGACATGACATAGTCCTCACAAAGCTTGCTTTTCATATACATTCTTAAAAGGAGCGAAGAATGTTTTAGTCAGATATATTCCCAAGGGTTGTGAATATATTCCCTGGGGCCATACAAGCCTTCTTCTATGATTTCCCAACATCCTTTGTCTAGGTCCAAGCCAACCTTTAAGATCTGGTCTTCTTGCTAGTTGTGAATCTTGTAAACATGTGAGAAAGTGGTATGCATGAACCTTGCTGAGAGCTGCCTTATCTCCTCCAAAAGTGGAACCAAAGTGTAGCAATGGAGTATGTGTGTGCCTTTCATAACTTGGATTACAAATAATGAATCTTGACGCAGCATGCGCCACCCAGGGCACGTCTGCAACCACCAGGACCTTCTCTTTCCTCGGCCCGAAGAGCTAAAATGATCCTAAATCCCTTTTTGGGACTTTTCTACACCCACAGAATGCTTCTCCGACGATCTCCCTTTGCCTTATCAAGAAATCAGAACTTGCGTGTTTACGAGTCCTACAGTCGGGCCTCAAAATTATCGAAACCCGATGAAATATCCACTTCACGTCTCCTTGCTTCTGTCGGGAATCATCCCACCGGAAAATCGTCTTTTACAAGGTCGAGAAGAACACACCTCA
>JASDQU010103621.1:34717-48943 GCA_032191745.1 Picea mariana
TGTCTGCAAGGAGTTTACTTCTAGATTTAAATCTTCTTCCGAGCTCCAACTTGTGTTTCCTGTGATGTAGTCTCTACATCCAATTTGGTTTAGAAAAAGATCCTCTCTGATTTAGTGAGAGGACATGATCTTTTGAAAGTAAATTATTGTTGGCACATACGATCCATTATTCCTTCCCTATTAGAACTTTGGAGTTGTCCCCAATATTCCATATTAGCCAGTGTCATATTGTGTGGAAAGAGTTTATGACGGATTTCAAAATAATAGTTAATTTATTGGTGGATTTGTTTGGGGTTCTGATCCAATCCAAAATTGATTTAAGGGGGAAGTATTTTTCCTTTATTATTATGTGCCATAATCCCTTCCCTTCAATTAGGCTCCAAGAATTTTTTGTTGTCAGGGCTTTTGCAAAGGTGAAAATGTTCTTTAAGCCCATCCACCATTTCCTTTTGGATTTGAGATATGGTTCTTTGACGCCAGCACTAGGGACTTGTTGGCTTCCAAACTAACATTTTGTTTCTTCATTTTCATTTGAAATACAAAATTTTGTATGCACACTTCCCAATAAACTTTTATATGCCAGATTGATTGATATTCCTTTCTCGAAGGTGGGATTGTATAGTTTCTATGAATTTTGTTTTGAATTTTATCATTTTATGAATATATTGGTGTTATTTGTTGATTTTTTTATCTTTTCAATTTCATGACTGTAAAGCATGAAATTGAACCTTTTATATTTCGTGCAAACATTGATCAAACTCTTGTGACATCATTCTTTTACATGGATTAAGGATTATTGTTTACTTTAAGCTAATCTATGTTTATATGGAGGTCTCTTTGAATTACATTCCTAATTGATGATCTATGAAACATGTTAATTAACTATGTATGATTCCCTCACTGGGAACTAAGATCAATTTTAAGAGCATGGGTCTCATGTAAAAGAACTTATGGGTCAAATGCCCAATATAAGTTGCAACCTTGTTTAAATTTATTCACAAACCAAGGGACATAGGTTCCAATTAAACCCTACCTCTTGATGCACTCTAGACATAATCCTTTGGCACGTATGTCTGTCATATCATAACTTAATGATCAACGATGACTGCCTACCTTAGTCTTACCTCTCCACTACCACATGAATCATCATCCTGTGTGTGTTAGTTTCCTTGAAATCAGGTCAACAGTTCATGACAAGCTATGAGGGTTTCATCAGTTTCTAGGTTATGAACCTCCCTATACTTTTGTTTAGAAGAAGCAACTAGGTTTCAGAGTTGTATATAATGGTGGAACATCCACAAATCCTCGAATGTGTGCTTATCACTAGGTATGGTCATTCGGTCCCCGTCACTATTCATAGGATATTACGACATTTTTCCGTTTGTGAGAAATGTTTCATTGTATTCTTGTTTTCCTCTGTTCAGCTCAGGGATCCTGTATTAAAGGTGAAAGTAGAGATAAACATCCCTGGACATTTTATTCACCCAATAGCATAAGATATTTCAAACCCATGGCAGAATTGAGAGATGATTTTTTGGGATGGATTATGAGCAAACAGTGAAGCGTTTGACAAAATCGTTAAAGTACCATCTCCAAAATGGGGTCATTTACTATCCACTCAAGCATTTTCTTCAAAAAGAAAATGATTTTAGAGATATGCCCCATTTTCTAAAGAGATTTTTCTTAGAAAATTTGTTTCAGTTGACGAAATCCTTTCCCGTTTTTCTCTCTGTGGATTTAAAATCTTATCAGGTATTGGCCCTACCCTGAGGAGTAATTGCTTAATAGAAAAACCCCACTAATAGGAATAAGCAACATCCTAAAACATATTCAGATCTTGGGAATTGTAATGGCTTCCAGTCATGGACTCACAGCTACTATGTTGACTTCCCCTACTTGCAAATGTGTCTTCATCAAGTTATGAGACAAAACAAAGAGCTCAAAAGAGGCAATCAAAACATGAAATTTGAGCAAGGTATTTCTAGAGAAAACAAGAAACCAAGGAGATCTGGAAATATTATTATAAGGAAATCAACAAGTATCAATGTTGTTATGGGATCTAAGCTGCATGAGTCTTCTTTTTCAAACAATTAATTTGGGTAAATAGATATTTGTTTTTCTTGATTTGAGTATATTAAATATTAGTGGTTGGATTATTGTTTTTATTTGGTAAATAAATCTTTGTTTTAGTTGAAATTGTTTTATTAATATTTAGCCTTTTTATTATTTTTAGACTAGCTACAAAATCAAGGATTTTGTACCTTGTCTCAGATTAGTTAATATGATTTTAATTAGTTTTTGTTTTAATTTTTAGATTTCAAAAAGGAGTTACAAGATCATATGTTTGTGGCTTGCCTTATGGAGGATTATGAAGTGCTTTGTTGGAAAAGTTGGATCTATTTTAAAATTATGAGAATATTTTTGGACAATTATGATAAGAAAATTTTCATTAAGTCGTTATAAACATTGTTGTATGAACTCAGATTAGGAGGTAGTTTTAAAATTCCTTATTTTTTGAGATACACCCCTATCCTATGGATATGAGGAATGGATCAGTTTTCATGTTTAAATACTCTTTTCTACTTTGATACTAGACATGGTGAAATGTTTTTGAATATGGACTACAGAAAGTTTTATTGAGGAATATAGAACCATGCTTAAGTAAGTCTTTCGACCTGTGAATTAAGGAATTTGTTTTGTATTAAAATATCTTGGAATTATGGTCTATATTTTTCAAAGTGATTGATTATGTATAAGTTTAAACTAGTTTTAGTCTGTTATACCATTACATGATTTAATTATTGTTATCTATGCATTAATTTTTCAATCTTAAGTAGTCCTTGAACCAAAGTTGTATAGTTTCAGGTGTTTACAGTAGTTTGATGCAAGTATCCAAATGTATTGAATTTATTCATATTTTTCGAGTTTGTATAGATCTATTCATTTAACAAGAAATTTATTTCTAGATATGATGATCATTCACACCCTCACCCGGGATTAACAACACATGATTTGTCCTTTCTGTATTATGTAAGAAATTAGAAATGTCGAAGTGAAGTGACTTTTTGTTAGGGACCTAAACCCTCACATAGGTAGAATAATATATTTTCATGTAATAAAGGTCAATATTAAGAAGGCCTAACAATAAGGAAGAATAAGTCCAATCTAAGAAGACATAATAGAAGCTTTCGCTTCTAGAAGGATCTTCCTCTAGATTGTTCTTTTGATAGACATATTTAGTATAAATAGGAGTTGAGGGTATGAGAATTTTTGTCGGGGATATTATTGTAATAAATCTCTTCTCTTTTAGAGGTTGCCCCCTTGAAGAGGCAAGTGAACATTTCTCTTAGTAATCAAACTGTTATTTCTTGTGTTAATCTGGTATTATTTTGGTATTATTATGGTGTTGTTATGGTCATATCATTGTTTGTCTTCCATTTCTAGCTAATTATTTATGTTCTGCATACTATTTATATCAGGAATATTACAGTTTCCCTTGACATTTCCACTATACAACTGTCTGCTATAGATTTTTCTTATCGTGTAGGTTGCAAGAGTAGTTTGACGCAGGAAGGAGGATTCACATTTTAATGTTCAAACACTGGCCAATTGTAGGTTAGTGATTTTATTTTTATTTGTATTTTTTGTGAGAGAAGATTTATCTTAAAGATTAAATACTTTGTTTATTTAATACATAAAATTGTCATTTGATTTCAATCTTCTCATTTCCATTTGTTTTAATAAATGTAAATTAGCAATAAATCTTAGTTTTATTTATATTTTTCCTGACATTTAGTTCTCTTGTATAAACTTAGCTTTTCAACGTTTTCATTAAATCTTGAATCTTCTAGTTTGTATATTTCTATATTTTATATATAGAAGACATATATATATATATATATATATATATATATATATATAGTAGTTAATTAGTTAGTTATTTCATTTTTGTAGTTTAGAGTCAGATCCTAGTATTGGCTAACGAAGCCGTTAAACCCAACAGGGTGAGTGATCCCAAACGTCTTAGGTTAAATAGACAACTTTGGACTCGTCTTACCCTCATAGTTGACGGCGTGTTCATTTATGCCCATCAAAAAATGGTGCTAAAAGGAGGGCAGAGGTTATTTTATGATTAAATGTTTATCCTGTCATAATTCCAGATTTATAAATTCTTCTTTTGTGTCATATTGAAATGCACTAGAATGCAGGTCAGACTGACAAGATGGCATTGCAAAGTCTTTATTTCGAATGTATCTAATATCTCATGGCTCTTTCCCAAACCACTGTGTTGGAACATGCTTTCCATTTCTCATTACCTGTTATTCCCAGCAAGACAGTTTCTCGCTTGTAAAAACTCACCTTTGATGGAGAGGGGAATGTATCGACAAAATACCATCTTAACAAGTTTTGGTTAAAATGCATCAGGCATGATATATTTTATTTAAAGGTTTTATGTAGATTGTTAGCTTTTACTTTCAAGGGTCAAATTAAACATTGGTTTGAGTCTTTTCTAGCATATCATATTGTTGATTGGTTTCAATTTGTAGAGGGATTTTTTATGCCTTTGAAATTTATGATTACAATCGATTATGTGAAGAATTTCAGTCTCTACTAATCAATGATGATTCATCTTCGGAAGTCTTTTCAACAAGAATCCATCGTGTTCTATGTAAATTTCAGCTTTATGACATGCCATTTGTACTAAATCTCCTCTCTTATATGTGTCCCCCTTTCATCCAACCGTATTCAATTGTGAATGAAGAATCGATTACAGATCATAACACCCAATTGCAAGATGAATTTTGTTTGCAGGATGAGAGGAATCCAACAAAAAATCTTGAACAAGAAAAGGACGTAGGATCTATTGAAAATATTCTTACTGACAATCAAATTGGTTTTTCCTCTGAATCATTGCTTCTTCAATCTTGGATTATCATCGAAGAAGATTTGATGTTGAATTAAGGTGAATTTCCATATTCTTCTAACTCTTTCTCTAATCAATACCTAAATTCAGTTATTGAAGAACACTCAAGTGATGAAAATGATCTTCAGTTTTCTAACATTCCAATAAAATAGATTAGATATATAGATCTGCAATTTAAAGAAGGAACATTAAACCTTCATCCACAAATCATACCCTATCCACAAGAAATATTAGATGTTTGTCATGAAAGTATTTTTGAAAATCCCATTGATCATGAGAGTGTTCATGAAAATTTTGAATTGTCTATCATACATGAGCTAAATTTAGATGATCATATTATGTTGAAGGATTTATCACCAAAACAGAGTGGAAGTATTAACACAAGTGAAGAGGAATGTCTTGATAATACCATTGTTAATTATCATAACTCAAGAGAATATTTTCATGTGCTCATTTCTAATTCATTTTACTCTTTATATCTGGATCTCTTCATAGATTCTGGTGGGCATGAGACTTTACCCACAATATCTTACTCTTTTCCATCAAAATCTGATCTTTTCGATATTCCAAGACTTGGTGAAATTAATTTCGAACATAACATTTAAGAAGTCAGATTTGACACTCTTTCACTTTCATCACTCACATGGGAAAAATATATGTTGCAAGATGATTTTCCATGTTTTATTTTTGAAAAAGACAATGCACTCATTCTTATGGAGATAAAGATTCTGCATTGCATATTCATTCTTTGATTAGTTCAAATTTTAATGATTATGCTTCACATTTTGAAACGATCCATATCATCAAAGGAAGTGCTCAAACCAGTAATCTAATTGTTGTCATGAATGCTCTTATGATGTGTTGCCCATTGACAGATCTAGTTCATCGAATTCATAGTTTTCATTCTAACCTTTGTGACAAGATCTTAGAATGGCTTGAGGATTCATATATGAGGAATTTTCATAATAAAGGTAAATTTATGATTTCTTTGTTTCTACCTAAATATATAGGAGGTGAGCATGACATGATGTTTTTGGATCCTCCTAGTGAGGAAATTGATGAACAAGTGGAGAATTGTCAGGAGGATGGGGAACTTTGGCATTGGCCGATGGTTTTGTCAGGTCCCTATAATATTGACAAGTTTTCCAAACTCACTTACATTCTTCCATGCCATTATGGCCCTTATTATGAGAGATGCGTCTATCACTTAGGGATGACATGATTCTGAATGAGTGGATAATGGCATGCCCTATTGGATAGCGATAATCGATAACTTGGCTGGAGTCAGTGTGTTCTGTGTGAGTGTTGTTGAAGCGTGTAAGTTCGCTTGGGCGCATGGGGTGAATGCCTTCACGTGTTTGGTTTGTGTGCCTTGAGGTTCTAGTCTTGTTCATCAAGGTCGTTGTGTTGGGAGGGGGAAGTAGTCCCTTAGCTTGTAGGTGTGTCTTGTTTTCATCGGGCAGGTAGTCGTTCCTCCTTGTTTCCCTATCCATATTTCGTCCAGTTTCCCTTGTGCCAGTGAGTGGAGTCACAGTTTCCTGTTTCCTGGACTGCATGCTTGCGTTCGTCATTAGTGGTGCAGTTATAATGTTGTCAGCGTCGCCTTCTTTCTTGAAAACAAAAATAAATTTGCACCGTTTTTTCGCTTGTAGTCGTAACGAAGGGGACTTCACATAAAAATAATGAAGATCGAGAATTGTGTTATAAATGTCGAGAAAAATTACCGTAGAGAGATCCAAACAACAATATTTTGCAAGCTTAGGCAACACTCACCCCTTTCTCCACCATGATGCATACACATATGGATGGACGGAAAATGCATACCACAACTGTTTAAACTTCTAAACGGATTATGGGATTAAGTAGCACAACAATTACATGTAGGTTAAGGATGTCCTTGTTGAAATCCTTGTCTAGTTGTCAATGCTAAGATAATGAATCAATCGATGGTCAAGAATAAAATGACCATCTCGCTATCAAGAAACAAAATGTTAGTGAATTCAACTAGTGAAGAAAAGTGCATGTAGAACTAGGAAAAAAAGGAATATTAGTCAATTGATTCAACTAGTAAAGAAAAGTACATGTGGAACTAGAAACAAGAAGAAAGATTAGCTAATTGAAAAAATGGACCACATGACAATCAAAACCATGAATTGTAAGTTGTATACCTAAACGATTTGGTGAGAAAAAATTATAAAAAAATGCCTTCAATGCAATTAATATAACTTACATTCATTCTAGTAAAAAAATATATGGTTTATTTATTTTATATAGATTGATGTTATATATGATTAAGAACTTTAGAAATTGATTGTATTTATGTTTATATTTTGTTGTTAAAGAAAATTCTAGATGGGTGAAAACCGTAAAGGTGTTATTTTCTTACTAAAGTTTGATATATTATATGTGTACTTTTCACTTTTTCACAATGTATATATGTTTTCTTTTCACTCTTTATGGACCAATATGTCTTTATAGAAAAACAATTATTCAAATACATCTAGATTATTAAGTCAATGTATATATTTATATTTATATTTTGTTGTTAAAGAAAATTCTAGATGGGTGAAAACCATAAAGGTGTTATTTTCTTACTAAAGTTTGATATATTACATGTTTATTTTTTAGTTTTTGTCAATGTATATATGTTTGCTTTTCACTTTTGTATGGATTTATAAAAAACAAGAGTTGTATGGCAGTTTACTCCTTGCTAAGTAAAATTGGAAATGAGGATGATAGTTAACACCTTATAATTATTCATGATGATTACTTTGAAACATGAATAATATGCTAATAAATGAGCTAGTTTCATAATCTTAAAAGAAATCAGCTTCTTAAAATAATTCAACATAGACTCACAAGGGATCGAGAAAGCCTTATTGCTCCATGATGACACATAGTTTATAGATTTGTCATAACCGATACTCGACAAAATATCTTACCATGATTTTACTTTAATGTAGTTGCCATATAGTTTCAGGATTAACCTGAATTTCCTTCTAGTTAAGCTAAACAAGCCAAATACAAATCTTATTTAAAAAATAAAAAATAAAAATAAACATTTCACATTTTATAATATATATAATGATTTTTTAATTATTATTCAATATATAATGAAAATATTATAAAATGTTTTACATATTAATGATGATAATTATTAACGTCCAATAAAAAGTTAATATATTATGAACAAGAAATATTATATATATATATATAAATTATTATCCGATATATATAATAAAAGTATTATAAAGTTCTTTGAATATTGTATATTATGAATAAGAAGTATTATAAAATTCTTTGCATATATTATGAATAAGAAGTATCTATCCATTATTTACTTATGAAAAATCGTGTTAAAGTTATGAAGGTGAGGGTAAAGTTATTTAATTATAAAAAAACATGTTAAAGTTACGAGAATGAAGATAGAGAAGAAGGAAATATTAGAAAAAAAATGTATAATTAATTGATATTTTTTATTTATAATATTATATAAATTCATAATATTTTAAGATATTTATATATATTAAATAATAATTAAAAATATATATATGAATGAGTGGGTGATATTCATGTTATGATTTTGGAAAGAACAAGAACTATGGTAAAATAAGTATTGATAATAATATTTTTATTTATAAACTTTTTTAAGTAAACTTAAAGAAAGTAATTATTAGGAGTTTTTGTTAGTTGACCAAATTAACGGTAATATTGAAATATTTTGTAACAACGCTTAATTCCCTATGTATATTTATTTTGAAGTGTTTATCTTTTTATAGATTTTTAAGAAGATTGTGATTAGCCATTGTAATAACTAATACAAACAAATAAGTTGGGCTTGATGCACATGAATTTTAATTTTAATTTTTAATAAAGTTGATTTATTATAAATTAAAATTATATATATATATATATATATATATATATATATATATATATATAATTTTCTCTTTATCTAATATAAAGATATACTTTATAATATTTATTTAATATTTTTTATTACAATTATTTTATTGTATAAATTTATTTTAACATTATTCAATAATATATATACATGTTGTAAGTTAGATATTTATATTAATTAAAGGGTAAGTTGGTTGAAATTCAATTTTTTCTTATAGAATCACTTATATGTATTTTTTTTTCCAAAGGAAAAAATCCATAATTTTATTAGAGGAAATAAAATTATATTTGAAAATGTCACGAAATTCCTATAAAATTTATGTTTCCATGGGATTTTCAGTTTGCTTTTCAAAATTTACTAAAAAATATGTCTTTCAAAGAAGGAAAAGATGTTTGTATAAGACTTGATCTAAACATGAACATGAGAAAAAACTTTATAATCATGTTGGACATGACATAGTTCTGACAAAGCCTGTTTTTCATATACATTCTTAAAAGGAGTGAAGAATGTTTTAGTTGGATATTTTCCCAAGGGTTGTGAATATATTCCCTGGGGCCATACAAGCCTTCTTCTATGATTTCCCAACATCCTTTGTCTAGGTCCAAGCCAACCTTTCAGATCTAGTCTTCTTGCTAGTTGTGAATCTTGTAAACATGTGAGAAAGTGATATGCGTGAACCTTGCTGAGAGCCGCCTTATTTCCTCCAGAAGTGGAACCAAAGTGTATCAATGGAGTATGTGTGTGCCTTTCATAACTTGGATTACAAATAATGAATCTTCATAGATGTTCAATTTGTTGAGGTTGTTTTCTATAGATAAGAGTAGAATAAGATAACGTGCCATGAATTCACTAAAGTTATTTGTGGCCTCTCCTAAACCAGCAGAGAAGGATATGGAGTGGTTTTGGGGAAAATGAACAATTACCCCTGCATGTCCAATAGAGGGGGATCATTGAGCTACCCTAATCCCTAGGATCTTCCTCATTTATGCAAGGAGGAGTTGTGTTTTTTGGCACAGAGGAAGAAGAGGGGATTTTTTGTGGGAAAATTGTGATAATGTTTATGCTTTGTCGGGAAGTATGAGATATGGAGGCTTGTTTATTTACAAAAATGGCTTTATTCTAGGAAATCTAAATTCCCCAACTGATGACGAGAGGGAGAGACTTGTACTCAATATTTTGATGATCAGTCAACCATTTTTTTAGAGCTTCCTCCATATTCCATTCATTCCAGACTAGGGAGGGCCCAAGAGAGATACTAATATATTTCCAAACTGAAATTGTCAAGGGGAATTGTAAGAAGAGGTGTATACTGGATTCTTTTACTAATAGGCAGAGGGAACAACGACTTGGGCTTGTGGAGGAATGATTCTAAAGGTTTTCCCAAGTAGGGGACTTGTTTTTTAGAAGGATCCACATGAATATGATTGATTTTGGGGGTTATTTTAATTTCCAAAGGAGCTTACCCCACCAAGGAAGGGGGTATTGTTTTGTGTCCTATATTAGTGAAAGGTATCCATGACTTGGAGAGTATTTCCCTACTGTAGTGAAGGACGAAATACATTGATCTTATTGATTAGAGAGTCTAATGAAGGAATCTTCTAGAGACATGATATATCTTTTCCATGTCTACAAGGAGTTTACTTCTAGATTTAAATCTTCTTCTGAGCTCCAACTTGTGTTTCCTGTGATGTAGTCTCTATATCCAATTTGGTTTAGAAAAAGATCCTCTCTGATTTAGTGACATGACATGATCTTTTGAAAGTAAATTATTGTTGGCACATACGATCCATGATTCCTTCCCTATTAGAACTTTGGAGTTGTCCCCAATATTCCATATTAGCCAGTGTCATATTGCGTGGAAAGAGTTTATGATGGATATCCAAAGGATAGTTAATTTATTGGTGGATTTGTTTGGGGTTCTGATCCAATCCAAAATTGATTTATGGGGGAAGTATTTTTCCTTTATTATTATGTACCACAATACCTTCCCTTCAATTAGGCTCCAAGAATTTTTTGTTGTCAGGGATTTTGCAAAGGTGAAAATGTTCTTTAAGCCCCATCCACCATTTTCTTTTGGATTTGAGATATGGTTGTTTGACGCCAGCACTAGGGACTTGTTGGCTTCCAAACTAATATTTTGTTTCTTCATTTTCATTTGAAATACAAAATTTTATATGCGCACTTCCCAATATACTTGTATATGCCAGATTGATTGATATTCCTTTCTCGAAGGTGGGATTGTATAGTTTCTATCAATTTTGTTTTGAATTTTATAATTTTATGAACATATTGGTGTTATTTGTTGATTTTTTTCTCTTTTCAATTTCATGACTGTAAAGCATGAAATTGAACCTTTTATGTTTCGTGCAAACATTCCTAATTGAGGATCCATGAAATATGTTAATTAACTATGTATGATTCCCTCACTAGGAACTAATATCGAGTTTAAGAGCATGGGTCTCATTTAAAAGAACTTATGGGTCAAATGCCAAATATAAGTTGCAACCTTGTTTAAATTTATTCACAAACCAAGGGACATAGGTTCCAATTAAACCCTACCTCTCGATGCACTCTAGACATAATCCTTTGGCACGTACGTCAGTCATATCACAACTTAATGATCAATGATGATTGCCTACCCTAGTCTTACCTGTCCACTACCACATGAATCACCATCCTATGTGTGTTAGTTTCCTCGAAATCAGGTCGGCATTTCATGACAAGCTATGAGGGTTTCATCAGTTTCTAGGTTATGAACATCCTTATACTTTGGTTTATAAGAAACAACCAGGTTTCAGAGTGGGAGATAATGGTGGAACATCCACAAATCCTCGAATGTGTGCTTATCACTAGGTATGGTCATTCGGTCCCCATCACTATTCATGGGATATTACGACATTTTCCCCTTCGTGAGAAATGTTTCATTGTCTTGTTGTTTTCCTCTATTCAGCTTATGGATCCTGTATTAAAGGTGAAATTAGAGATAAACATCACTAGAGGTTTTATTCACTTAATAGCATAACATATTTCAAACCCATGAATAAATTGAGATATGATTTTTCGGGATGGATTATGAGCAAACAGTGAAGAATTTGACAAAATCGTTAAAACACCATCTCCAAAATGGGGTCATTTACTGTCCACTCAAGCATTTTCTTCAAAAACAAAACAATTTTAGAGATACGCCTCATTTTATAAAGAGAATTTTCTTAGAAAATTTGTTTCGGTTGAGGAAATCCTTTCCCCTTTTTCTCTCTGTGGATTTAAAATCTTATCAGGTATTGGCCCTACCCTGAGGAGTAGTTGCTTAATAGAAAAACCCTTCTAATAGGAATAACTAGCATACTAAAACATATTCGGATCTTGGGAATTGTAATGGGTTCCAGTCATAGACTCACAACTAGTATGTTGACTTCCCCTAATTGCAAATGCGTCTTCATCAAGTTATGAGACAGAACAAAGAGCTCAAAAGAGGCAATCGAAACTTGAAATTTGAGCAAGGTATTTCTCGAGAAAGAAAGAAACCAAGGAGATATGGAAATATTATTATAAGGAAATCGACAAGTGTCAATGTTGTTATGGGATCTAAGTTGCACGAGTCTTCTTTTTCAAACAGTTTGGGTAAATAGATATTTTTTTTGTTTGATTTCAGTATATTAAATAATAGTTGTTGGATTATTGTTTTTATTTGGTAAATAAATCTTTGTTTTAATTGAAATTGTTTTATTAATATTTAGCCTTTTTATTATTTTTATACTAGCTACAAAATCAAGGATTTTGTAGCTTGTCTCAAATTAGTTAATATGATTTTAATTAGTTTTTATTTTAAATTTTAGATTTCAAAAAGGAGTTACAAGATCATATGTTTGTGGCTTTCCTTATGGAGGATTATGAAGTACTTTGTTGGAAAAGTTGGATCTAGTTTCAAATTATGAGAATGTTTTTGGACAATTATGATAACAAACTTTTCATTAAGTCGTTATAAACATTGTTGTATGAACTCAGATTATGAGGTAGTTTTAAAATTCCTTAATTTTTGAGATTCACCCCTATCCTATGGATATGAGGAATGGATCAGTTTTCATGTTTAAATACTGTTTTCTACTTTGATATTAGGCATGGTGAAATGTTTTGGAATATGGACTACAGAAAGTTTTATTGAGGAATATAGAACCATGCTTAAGTAAGTCTTTCGACCTGTGAATTAAGGAATTTGTTTTGTATTAAAATATCTTGGAATTATGGTCTATATTTTTGAAACTGATTGATTATGTATCAGTTTAAACTAGTTTTAGTCTGTTATACCATTACATGATTTAATTATTGTTATCTATGCATTCATTTTTCAATCTTAAGTAGTCCTTGAACCAAAGTTGTATAGTTTCAGGTGTTTACAATAGTTTGATGCAAGTATCCAAATGTATTGAATTTATTCATATTTTCTGAGTTTGCATAGATCTATTCATTTAACAAGAAATTTATTTCTAGATATGATCATCATTCACACCCTCACCTGGGATTAACAACATGTGATTTGTCCTTTCTGTATTATGTAAGAAATTAGAAATGTCGAAGTGAAGTGACTTTTTGTTAGGGACCTAACCCCTCACATAGGTAGAATAATATATTTCCATGTAATAAATTTCAATATTAATAAGGCCTAACAATAAGAAAGAATAAGTCCAATCTAAGAAGACATAATAGAAGCTTCCCCTTCTAGAAGGATCTTCCTCTAGATTGTTCTTTTGATAGACATATTTAGTATAAATAGGAGTCGAGGGGATGAGAAGTTTTATCGAGGATATTATTGTAATAAAGCTCTGCTCTGCTAGAGGTTGCCCCCTCGAAGAGGCAAGCGAACATTTCTCTTAGTAATCAAAGTGTTATTTCTTGTGTTAATCTGGTATTATTTTGGTATTACTATGGTGTTGTTATGGTCATATCGTTGTTTGTCTTCCATTTCTAGCTAATTATTTATGTTCTGCATACTATTTATATATGGAATATTACACTTTCCCTTGACATTTCCACTATACAACCGTCTGCTATAGATTTTTCTTATCATGTAGGTTGCAAGAGTAGTTTGATGCAGGAAGGAGGATTCACATTTTATTGTTCAAACACTGGCCAATTGTAGGTTAGTGATTTTATTTTTATTTGTATTTTTTGTGAGAGAAGATTTATCTTAAAGATTAAATACTTTGTTTGTTTAATACATAAACTTGTCATTTGATTTCAATCTTCTCATTTCCATTTGTTTTAATAAAAGTAAATTAGTAATAAACCTTAGTTTTATTTATATTTTTCCTGACATTTAGTTCTCTTGTATAAACTTCTCTTTTCAACGTTTTCATTAAATCTTGTAGTTTGTATATTTCTATATTTTATATATAGAAGA
>JASDQU010103621.1:49249-59579 GCA_032191745.1 Picea mariana
TTAGTTAGTTATTTCATTTTTGTAGTTTAGAGTCAGATCCCAGTATCGACTAACGAAGTCATAAAACCCAACAGGGTGAGTCATCCCAAACGGCTTAGGTTAAATAGACAACTTCGGACTCGTCTTAACCTCACAGTTGACGGCGTGTTCATTTATGCCCATCAAAAAATGGTGCTAAAAGGAGGGTAGAGGTAAATTTAATGATTAAATGTTTATCCTGTCATAGTTCCAGATTTATAGATTCTTCTTTTGTGTCATCTTGAAATGCACTAGAATGCAGGTCAGACAGACAAGATGGCCTTACAAAGTCTTTATTTCGAATGTATCTAATATCTCATGGCTCTTTCCCAAACCACTGTGT
The DNA here is from genome assembly GCA_032191745.1 of Picea mariana. NCBI lineage: Eukaryota > Viridiplantae > Streptophyta > Pinopsida > Pinales > Pinaceae > Picea > Picea mariana. The sequence goes on from JASDQU010103621.1 coordinate 49,611, forward strand.
TGGAACATGCTTTCCATTTCTCATTACCTGTTGTTTCCAACAAGACAGTTTCTCGCTTGTAAAAACTCACCTTTGATGGAGAGGGGAATGTATCGACAAAATACCATCTTAACAAGTTTTGGTTAAAATACATCAAGCATGATATTTTTTTATTTAAAGGTTTTATGTAGATTGTTATCTTTTACTTTCAAGGGTCAAATTAAACATTGGTTTGAGTCTTTTCTAGCATATCATATTGTTGATTGGTTTCAATTTGTAGAGGAATTTTTTATGCCTTTGAAATTTATGATTACAATCGATTATGTGAAGAATTTCAGTCTCTACTAATCAATGATGATTCTTCTTCGGAAGTATTTTCAACAATAATCCATCATGTTCTATGTAAATTTCAGCCTTATGACATCCCATTTGTACTAAATCTCCTCTCTTATATGTGTCCCCCTTTCATTCAACCATATTCAATTGTGAATGAAGAATCGATTACAGATCATAACACCCAATTGCAAGATGAATTTTGTTTGCGGGATGAGAGGAATCCAAAAAAAAATCCTGAACGGGAAAATGAGGTACGATCTATTGAATATTCTTACTGACAATCAAATTGTTTTTTTCTCTGAATCATTGCTTCTTCAATCCCTGATTATCATCAAAGAAGATTTGATGTTGGATCAAGGTGAATTTCCATATTCTTCTAACTCTTTCTCTAATCAATACCTAAATTCGGTTATTGAAGAACACTCAAGTGATGAAAATGATCTTGAGTTTTCTAACATTCCAATAAAATAGATTAGATATATAGATCTGCAATTTAAAGAAGGAACCTTAAACCTTCATCCACAAATCATACCCTATCCACAAGAAATATTAGATGTTTGTCATGAAAGTATCTTTGAAAATCCCATTGATCATGAGAGTGTTCATGAAAATTTTGAATTGTCTATCATACATGAGCTAAATTTAGATGATCATATTATGTTGAAGGATTTATCACCAAAACAGAGTGGAAGTATTAAGACAAGTCAAGAAGAATGTCTTGATAATACCATTGTCAATTATCATAACTCAAGAGAATATTTTCATGTGCTCATTTCTAATTGATTTTACTCTTTATATCTGGATCTCTTCATAGATTCTGGTGGGCATGAGACTTTACCCACAATATCTTACTCTTTTCCATCAAAATCTGATCTTTTCGATATTCCAAGACTTGGTGAAATTAATTTCGAACATAACATTTAAGAAGTCGGATTTGACACTCTTTCACTTTCATCACTCACATGGGAAAGATATATGTTGCAAGATGATTTTACATGATTTATTTTTAAAAAAGACAATGCACTCATTCTTATGGAGATCAAAGATTTTGCATTGCATATTCATTCTTTGATTAGTTCAAATTTTAATGATTATGCTTCACATTTTGAAATGATCCATACCATCAAAGGAAGTGTTCAAATCAGTAATCTAATTGTTGTCATGAATCCTCTTATGATGTGTTGCCCATTGACATATCTAGTTCGTCAAAGTCATAGTTTTCATTCTAACCTTTGTGAGAAGATCTTAGAATGGCTTGAGGCTTCATATCTAAGGAATTTTCATAATAAAGGTAAATTTATGGTTTCTTTGTTTCTACCTAAATATACAGGAGGTGAACATGACATGATGTTTTTAGATCCTCCTGGTGAAGAAATTGATGAACAAGTGGAGAATTGTGAGGAGGATGGGGAACTTTGGCATTGGCCGATGGTTTTGTCAGGTCCCTATAATATTGACAATTTTTCCAAACTCACTTACATTCTTCCATGCCATTATGACCCTTACTATGAGAGATGCGTCTATCACCTAGGGACGAAATGATTCTAAATGAGTGGATAATGCCGCGCCCCATTGGATAGCGACAATTGAGAACTTGGCTGGAGTCAGTGTGTTCTGTTTGAGTGTTGTTTAAGCATGTAAGTTCACTTGGGTGCATGGGTTGAATGCCTTCATGCGTTTGGTTTGTGTGCCTTGAGGTACTAGTCTTGTTCATCAAGGTCGTTGTGTTGGGAGGGGGAAGTTGTCCCTTAGATTGTAGGCGTGTCTTGTTTTCGGGCAGGTAGTCGTTCCTCCTTGTTTCCCTATGCATGTTTCATCCAATTTCCCTTGTGCCAGTGAGTGGAGTCACAGTTTCCTATTGCCTGGACTGCATGCTTGCGTTCGTCGTCAGTGGTGCTGTTAAAATGCTATCATTGTCGCCTTCTTTCTTGAAAACAAAAATAAATTTGCACCATTTTTTCGCTTGTAGTCATAACGAAGGGGACGTCACATAAAAATAATAAAGATCGAGAAATGTTATAAATATCGAGAAAAATTACCATAGAGAGATCCAAACAACAATATTTTGCAAGCTTAGGCAACACTCAACCCTTTCTCCACCATGATACACACACATATGGATGGATGGAAAATGCATACCACAACTGTTTAAACTTCTAAAGGGATTATGGGATTAAGTAGCACAACAATTACATGTAGGTTAAGTATGTTCTTGTTGAAATCCTTGTCTAGTTTTCAATGCTAAGACAATGAATCAATCGATGGTCAAGAATAAAATGACCATCTCACTATCAACAAAGAAAATATTAGTGAATTCAACTAGTGAAGAAAAGTGCATGTAGAACTAGGAACAAAAAAGAATATTAGTCAACTGATTCAACTAGTAAAGAAAAGTACATGTGGAATTAGGAACAAGAAGGAAGATTAGTTAATTGAAAAAATGGACCACATGACAATCAAAACCATGAATTGTAAGTTGTATACCTAAACGATTTGGTCAGAAAAAATTCTAAAAAAATGCCTTCAATGCAATTAATATAACTTACTTTCATTCTAGTAAAAAAATATATATACTTGATTTATTTTATATAGATTGATGTTACATATGATTAAGAACTTTATAAATTGATTGTATTTATGTTTATATTTTGTTGATAAAGAAAATTCTAGATGGGTGAAGACCGTAAAGGTGTTATTTTCTTACTAAAGTTTGATATATTATATGTTTACTTTTCACTTTTTCACAATGTATATATGTTTCCTTTTAACTTTTTATGGACCAATATGTCTTTATAGAAAAACAATTATTCAAATACATCTAGATTATTAAGTCAATGTATATATTTATATTTATATTTTGTTGTTAAAGAAAATTCTAGATGGGTGAAAACCATAAAGGTGTTATTTTCTTACTAAAGTTTGATATATTACATGTTTATTTTTCAGTTTTTGTCAATTTATATATGTTTGCTTTTCACTTTTGTATGGATTTATAAAAAACAAGAGTTGCATGGCAGCTTAGTCCTTGCTAAATAAATTTGGAAGTGAAGATGATAGTTAACACCTTATAATTATTCATGATGAATACTTTGAAACATGAATAATATGCTAATAAATGAGCTAGTTTCATAATCTTAAAAGAAATTAGCTTCTTAAAATAATTCGACATAGACTCACAAGGGATGGAGAAAGCCTTATTACTCCATGATGACACATAGTTTATAAATTTGCCATAACCGATACTCGACAAAATATCTTACCATGATTTTACTTTAATGTAGTTGCCATATAGTTTCAGGATTAACCTGAATTTCCTTCTAGTTAAGCTAAGCAAGCCAAATGTAAATCTTATTTAAAAAAATAAAAATAAAAAATAAACATTTCACATTTTATAATATATATAATATTTAACTATCTTAACATATATATTATAAAATATAATATACATTTTAATATATAATATATTATAACATTTTATGTGTTAACGTATATATATATATAGCCTGAGTGGGCTTAATGGTTAAGAACATGTGTTTCCTCTTAAGAGGTCAAACTTGAAATCTATTAACCAATTAAAGATGAGAAAAATAAATATTTTTACTATATCAAAAAATATATATTTATTTTCTTAAGTTAAACATTACATTTTATAAACAAATTTAAAATATAAAGAAAATTAATGTCAAATCAAATGCAAACTCATTTCTATAGTCCTACTTTGACATGGACTAATAATTATTCAAATACATCTAGACTATTATTCAAATAATATTTGCCAATGTATATATGTTTACTTTGCCAATTTCTGACCTGAGTAACCATGCCATGAGAGTACCCTCCTCCATATTATAGAATTCATGGAGTTTTTTTTTGTGAGACTAATAAAAATAATACAAAATGAAAATATGGAAGAGATATTCTTACATAAAACCAAGTCATGGAGAATTGTGTTATAAAGATCGAGAAAAATTACCATAGAGAGATCCAAACAACAATATTTTGCAAGCTTTGGCAACACTCACCCCTTTCTCCACCATGATGCACACACATATGGATGGACGAAAAATGCATACCACAACTGTATTAAACTTCTAAAGGGATAAGTGGGATTAAGTAGCACAACAATTACAGGTAGGTTAAGGATGTCTTTGTTAAAATCCTTGTCTAGTTGTCAATGCTAATACAATGAATCAATCAATGGTCAAGAAGAAAATGACCATCTCACTATCAACAAAGAAAATAGTAGTGAATTCAACTAGTGAAAAAAAGTGTATATAGAAATAAGAACAAGAAGAAAAATTAACTAATTGATTCAACTAGTGAAGAAAAATACATGTAAAACTAGGAACAAGAAGGAAGATTATCCAATTAAAAAAATGGACCACATGACAATCAAAACCATGAATTGTAAGTTATATAACCAAACGATTTGGTGAGGAAAATTTCAAAAAAAAGGAAAAATGGACCACATGACAATCAAAACCATGAATTGTAAGTTGTATACCTAAACGATTTGGTGAGAAAAATTTCTTAAAAAAATGCCTTCAATGCAATTAATATAACTTACTTTCATTCTAGTAAAAAATTATATACTTGATTTATTTTATATAGATTGATGTTATATATGATTAAGAACATTATAAATTGATTTTATTTATGTTTATATTTTGTTGTTAAAGAAAATTCTAGATGGTTGAAATATAACTTACTTTCATTCTAGTAGAAAAATATATACTTGATTTATTTTATATAGATTGATGTTATATATGATTAAGAACTTTATAAATTGATTTTATTTATATTTATATTTTGTTGTTAATAAAAATTTTAGATGGGTGAAAATTGTAAAGGTGTTATTTTGTTACTAAAATTTGATATATTATTTGTTTACTTTTCACTTTTTTATCAATGTATATATGTTTGCTTTTCATTTTTAATGGACCAATATGTTTTTATAGAAAAATAATTATTCAAATACATCTATTAAATCAAATTTGAAAAGTTATACATATAATTTTACCATAATTTTTCATAGTTAAATAATATATACATACGTTTTATTTATAATATGTATATTAGATTGTTCAGCCTATATCCATATTAGATTTCATTTTCAAAATATTGATCACACTATCAACTTTCCTAATCTCTTAACTCAATAAAAGTATGATAATCTTGGAAAGTTTCTCTTAATGCTTTTAGAACACAGAAACAAAATTCTAAAGAATTACAAGTAATCACTTATCCTCTTATAATCCGATAATGGACGTTAATCATCATCATCATTATACAAATCATTTTATGATGCTTCTATTATAATTTTTTTAATTATTATATAATATTAATTTTATTAATATATAATAATAATAATAATATAAAAATTAAATTGATATATATCTATCTTATTTTTTTCTAAATTTCAACTCATAACTTTTAATTGATATATATATATATATATATATATATATATATTAAAAAAAGAAAATAAGTGATCAAACCCCGTTATAACTTTGAAATGAATTATGATAAAATTGATATTAATAATAATAATTTCTTTTCCCAATTATAATAATTAAAATTCAAGAAGTATGTTAAAATACTTTCCATATTATGAATAAAGAGTATCTATCAATTATTTAACTATGATAAATCATGTTAAAGTTATGGTGTTATTTTCTTACAGGTTTGATATATTATGTGATACGTCTGCTTTTCACTTTTTATGGGCCAATATATCAGGGTAGAAAAGTCATTAAATCAAACTAAAAAGTCATACACCATCACTTTAACATGATTTTTCATAGTTAAATAATTGATAGATACTTCTTATTCATAATATGCAAAGCATTTTACAATACTTTCATTATATATATATATAAAATGATTTTTTAATTATTATTTAATATATAATGCAAGTATTATAATGTTGTGAATATTATATATATATATAATGATTTTTTAATTATTATTTAATATATAATGAAAATATTATAAAATGTTTTACATATTGATGATGATAATTATTAATATTCACTAAAACATTAATATATTATGAACAAAAAATATTATATATATATTTTCATTATTATCCAATATATATATAATAAAAATATTATAAAATTATTTGAATATTGCATATTATAAATAAGAAGTATTATAAAATTCTTTGCATATTACATATTATGAATAAGAAGTATCTATCCATTATTTAATTATGAAAAATCTTGTTAAAGTTATGAAGGTGAGGGTGGAGTTATTTAATTATAAAAAATCATGTTAAAGTTATGAGAATGAAGATAGAGAGGAAAGAAATATTAGAAAAAAATGTATAATTAATAAATACTTTTTATTTATAATATTATACAAATTCATAATATTTTAAGATACTTCAATATATATTACATAATATATATATATATATATATATAGGTAATAATCATGTTATGATTTTTTCGTCCTCGACGATTGGGATCCTTCAACGCGCTTCGGGCGTTTACTATTTCTCCACACTCCGAGCATCCTCCCGCAGCCTCCCATCGATCCGAATGCAAATTACCCGGTTTGCATAGTCATGGAGGAGGCACTGGACAACACCACGGGGGAGCAGGATCAAGGAACATCGTTGGGTAGAAAGACCAGGGAACAAGGGCCGAGCCAAGACGTACTGGAGCTGGAAAGAAGCCCGCCACCCTCGCCGCAGCTGTTGCATCCTGAGCATCTCAAGCTAATCTTTGAAGTGCGTAGCCTTGTGGATGACCAGGCTTTCAGTGTCATGAGACTCAGCCAGCAACTGGATATGCTATACGCGGCCTATTCAAAGGCCACTCCTCGACGCCAGTGTCCCACCTACGCGCAGCCCTTCGTCTTCCCAGGCAATGGCGACAATTCTGACTGATCAGGTTCTTTGCTTTCATAGCTTCAATGCTATTTTCAATTACTATGCATGCCAGTTGTATGTATTTTGTGACAGTATAATATAAAGGGTCTACTTTTTATTTAAAAAAAAAATAATAATAATCATGTTATGATTTTGGAATGAACTATGATAAAATTAGTATTGATAATAATATTTTTATTTATAATTTTTTTTTAAGTAAAATTCAAGGAAGTAATTATTAAGAGTTTTTGTTAGTTGACCAAATTAACGGTAATATTGACATATTTTGTAACAACGCTTAATTCCCTATGTATATTTATTTTGAAGTGTTTATCTTTTTATAGTTTTTTAAGAAGATTGTGATTAGCCATTGTAATAACTAATACAAACAAATAAGTTGGGCTTGATGCACATGAATTTTAATTTTAATTTTTAATAATGTTGACTTATTATAAATTAAAATTATATATATATATATATATATAATTTTTTCTTTATTTAATATAAAAATATATTTTATAATATTTATTCAATATTTTTTATTGCATAAATTTATTTTAACATTATTCAATAATATATATACATGTTGTAAGTTAGATATTTATATCAATTAAAGGGTAAGTTGGTTGAAATTCAAATTTTTTTATAGAATCATTTATATGCATTTTTTTTTTCAAAGGAAAAAATCCATAATTTTATTAGAGAAAATAAAATTATATTTGAAAATGTCACGAAATTCCTATAAAATTTATGTTCTCGTGGGATCTTCAGTCTGCTTTTATAAATTTACTAAAAAATATGTCTTTCAAAGAAGGAAAAGATGTTTGTATAAGACTTGATCTAAACATGAACATGAGAAAAAACTTTATAATCATGTTGGACATGAAATAGTCCTGACAAAGCCTGCTTTTCATATACATTCTTAAAAGGAGCGAAGAATGTTTTAGTCAGATATTTTCCCAAGGGTTGTGAGTATATTCCCTAGGGCCATACAAGCCTTCTTCCATGATTTCCCAACATCCTTTGTCTAGGTCCAAGCCAACCTTTAAGATCTGGTCTTCTTGCTAGTTGTGAATCTTGTAAACATGTGAGAAAGTGATATGTGTGAACCTTGCTGAGTGACGCAACCCCGCTCGCACAGCAGCTAGTCGCTCCTCCAGGATCTTCTCTTCCTCTAACGGCCCGAAGAGTCAACGCTCTTCAACTCCTCTCGGGAGCTCTCCTACCCACAGTAATACTCCTTTGGCGATCTCCCCTCTGGATATCGGGAAATCGGATCTCGCGATATCGCGAGTCTTGCAACACTATCCTGTGCAATCAAGCGCCGAGACTCCGAATCCCGATGGTCAACGGTCAACCTCGGGATATCTCCATTCGCTATACCGAGTCTTTATACTTCAAATCCACGAGTGCCGAAGTACCGAGACCACGTGTCATACTCCACCCAGCCTCCGTGGACCCGTCGCGACTCGGGACTTCGCTATCTCTCCGTGCTCCCTCTGACTTCGAAAACGCCGAAGTGCCGAACCCCGACTCCTCGGGATCTGATGCCACCTGTCTGCGCTCGGATCGACGGTCCCGATCAGATCGGGAAATCGCACCCCGCGATTTCGACGTGCATGCGTTTCTAGCACTCGCCGACCCCGATTCGCCGATATGCAACGAAAAATGATTCTTTCTACGCCTGAGAGATTAACTTCCTCGCTCCTTCTTCCAGATCCAACGATCCATGGGACTTCGCGAGTCTTCACGACAAATTCAAGTCGTTGATTCTCTTCCTCTGGAGAATCCTCCGTTCGCCACCTTTGTCTTGCACAACTGAAACAAAAGGGGCTATCCCTCCTGAGCTTTTGTCAACTCGGACTCCCTCAGGGATTTCTCGTACACGCTCCATGCGCTCGTTCTTCAATCACTTCCAAAAGTGTTGAAGTCTTCCGGCCCTTGCGCATTCGCGCTCGCAACAGCTTCAACTTCCCCCTCTCAGACTTGCAGCTGAGATTCAACCTCGACCTGCACTCGCCGGCACGGCTCGAATAACTCAAACCCAACTCTGGGCAAAGTGAGAAAAAAAGTTCAACTGTTTGGCCTCCTCAACACACTCTATGCGGAGGAACTCGACTGCCTCTATGCAGGAATCTCCCGGCTCAAACAGAAAAACAATTGAAACTCATTCTCTCAAATTTCTAACTTGATATGCAATCACATAAGTAACATATAACAGATAAGCATAGAAAGAAGCAAACATGCACAAGCATAATATCAGCAACACACAGAGATCAAACACGTCCATGGAATTGAATCAGGGCTCTTCCTATTAATTCAATAACTATACATGGAGGTTCCTCTCAGACTCTCTGCTCTGCTCTTCTTGCTCCCGATGCTAATGCTGAATGAATTGTTATGTTACAAATGATACAAGGGAGGGTGTCTATACTCCGTTTTCCCTCTCGAAAGATAAAACTGTCTAATCTACAGTTAATTTACTATCTACCTGCATTAAAACTAAATAAATGCCTCAGCTACTTAAGGACGAGAGCTTATCCGCTCAAGGTCCGTTACATATACAAAGTGCGCTTCATCACATCAAAACATTAATGCTTGGCGCAGCCATATTACAATGTTTCAAAAATTGAATGCTGGCGTTGTCCAGCTGTTCCTTTTCCTCCTCGTGCTGGCTCGCTTGAAAGGGGAGCGATGCTCCTGGATCATACTCCTTGGCTCAAAAGTTTTCATGGGCTCCTGCTCATGAGCTCCTGTACAGTCTGCCCATGTTTTTG
>JASDQU010103621.1:65832-81293 GCA_032191745.1 Picea mariana
CTCGAAAGCTAAAACTGTCTAATCTACAGTTAATTTCCTATCTACCTGCATTAAAACTAAATAAATGCCTCAGCTACTTAAGGACGAGAGCTTATCCGCTCAAGGTTCGTTACATATACAAAGTGCGCTTCATCACATCAAAACATTAATGCTTGGCGCAGCCATATTACAATGTTTCAAAAATTGAATGCTGGCGTTGTCCAGCTGTTCCTTTTCCTCCTCGTGCTGGCTCGCTTGAAAGGGGAGGGATGCTCCTCCATCACTGAGAGTCGCCTTATTTCCTCCAGAAGTGGAACCAAAGTGTATCAATGGAGTATGTGTGTGTCTTTCATAACTTGGATTACAAATAATGAATCTTCATAGATGTTCAATTTGTTGAGGTTGTTTTCTATAGATAAGAGGAGAATAAGATAAGGTGATATAAATTCACTGAAGTTATTTGTGGCCTCCCCTAAACAATCAAAGAAGGATATAGAGTGGTTTAAGGGAAAATGAAGAATTACCCCTACACGTCTAATGGAGGGGGATCATTGAGCTTCCCTAATCCCAAGGATCTTCCTCATTTATGCAAGGAGGAGTTGTGTTTTTTGGCACAGAGGAAGAAGAGGATATTTTTTGTGGGAAGGATGTGATAATGGTTATGCTTTGCTAGGAAGTATGAGATATGGAGGCTTGTTTATTTTCAAAAATGGCTTTATTCTAGGAAATCTAAATTCCCCAGTTGATGATGAGAGGGAGAGCCTTGTACTCAATATTTTGATGATCAATCAACCATTTTTTTATAGCTTCCTCCATATTCCATTCATTCTAGACTAGGGAGGGCCCAGAGAGATACTAATATCTTTCCAAATAGAAATTGTGAAGGGGAATTGTAGGAAGAGGTGTATACTAGATTCTTCCACTGATAGGCAGGGGGAACAATGACTTGGGCTTGTGAAGGAATGATTTTGAAGGTTTTCCCAAGTAGGGGACTTATTTTTTAGAAGGATCCACATGAATATGATTGATTTTGGGGGTGATATTAATTTCCAATGGAGCTTACCCCACCAAGGAAGGGGGTCTTGTTTTGTGTCCTATATTAGTGAAATGTATCCATGTCTTGGAGAGTATTTCCCTACTGTATTGAAGGACAAAATAAGTTGATCTTATTGATTAGAGAGTCTAATGAAGGAATCTTCTAGAGACATGATATATCTTTTCCATGTCTGCAAGGAGTTTACTTCTAGATTTAAATCTTCTTCCGAGCTCCAACTTGTGTTTCCTGTGATGTAGTCTGTACACCCAATTTGGTTTAGAAAAAGATCTTCTTTGATTTAGTGAGAGGACATGATATTTTGAAAGTAAATTAATGTTGGCACATACGATCCATGATTCCTTCCTTATTAGAACTTTGGAGTTGTCCCCAATATTCCATATTAGCCAGTGTCATATTGTGTGGAAAGAGTTTATGATGGATTTCCAAATAATAATTAATTATTTGGTAGATTTGTTTGGGGTTCTGATCCAATCCAAAATTGATTTATGGGGGAAGTATTTTTCCTTTATTATTATGTGCCACAATCCCTTCCCTTCAATTAGGCTCCAAGAATTTTTTGTTGTCATGGCTTTTGCAAAGGTGAAAATGGTCTTTTAGCCTTATCCACCATTTCCTTTTGGATTTGAGATATGGTTCTTTGACGCTAGCACTAGGGACTTGTTGGCTTCCAAACTAACATTTTATTTCTTCATTTTCATTTGAAATACAAAATTTTATATGCACACTTCCCAATATACTTTTATATGCCAGATTGATTCATATTCCTTTCTCGAAGGAGGGATTGTATAGTTTCTATCAATTTTGTTTTGAATTTTATCATTTTATGAACATATTAGTGTTATTTGTTGATTTTTTTCTCTATTCAATTTCATGACTATAAAGCATGAAATTGAACCTTTTATTTTTCATGCAAACATTGATTAAACTCTTGTGACATCATTCTTTTACATGGATTAAGGATTATTGTTTACTTTAAGCCAATCTATGTTTATATGGAGGTCTCTTTGAATTGCATTCCTAATTGAGGATCTATGAAATATGTTAATTAACTATGTATGATTCCCTCACTGGGATCTAAGATCGAGTTTAAGAGTATGGGTCTCATGTAAGAGAAATTATGGATCAAATTCCAAATATAAGTTGCAACCTTGTTTAAATTTATTCACAAACCAAGGGACATAGGTTCCAATTAAACCCTACCTCTCGATGCACTCTAGACATAATACTTTGGCACATATGTCTATCATGTCACAACTTAATGATCAATGATGACTGCCTACCCTAGTCTTACCTCTCCACTACCACATGAATCATCATCATGTGTGTGTTAGTTTCCTTGAAATCAGGTTGGCAGTTCATGACAAGCTATGAGGGTTTCATCAGTTTCTAGGTTATGAAGCTCCCTATACTTTGGTTTATAAGAAACAACCAGGTTTCAGAGTGGGAGATAATGGTGGAACATCCACATTTAATCCTCAAATGTGTGCTTATCACTAGGTATGGTCATTCGGTCCCCGTCAGTATTCATGGAATATTACGACATTTTCCCCTTCATGAGAAATGTTTCATTGTCTTCTTGTTTTCCTCTGTTCAGCTTATGGTTCTTATATTAAAGGTGAAAGTAGAGATAAACATTCCTGGAGGTTTTATTCACCCAATAGCATAACATATTTCAAACCCTTGACAGAATTGAGAGATGATTTTTCGAGATGGATTATGAGAAAACAGTGAAGCATTTGACAAAACTGTTAAAATACCATCTCCAAAATGGGGTCAATTACTATCCACTCAAGCATTTTCTTCAAAAACAAAACGATTTTAGAGATATGCCCCATTTTCAAAAGAGAATTTTCTTAGAAAATTTGTTTCGGTTGAAGAAAGCCTTTCCCCTTTTTCTCTCTGTGGATTTAAAATCTTACCAGGTATTGGCCTTACCCTAAGGAGTAATTGCTTAATAGAAAAACCCCTCTAATAGGAATAACCAGCATCCTAAAACATATTCAGATCTTGGGAATTGTAATGGCTTCTAGTCATGGACTCACAACTACTATGTTGACTTCCCCTACCTGCAAATGCGTCTTCATCAAGTTATGATACAAAACAAAGAGCTCAAAAGAGGCAATCGAAACTTGAAATTTGAGTAAGGTATTTCTCAAGAAAACAAGAAACCAAGGAGATCTGGAAATATTATTATAAGGAAATCGACAAGTGTCAGTGTTGTTATGGGATCTAAGCTGCACAAGTCTTCTTTTTCAAACAATTAATTTGGGTAAATAGATATTTGTTTTGTTTGATTTGAGTATATTAAATATTAGTTGTTGGATTATTGTTTTTATTTGGTAAATAAATCTTTGTTTTAGTTGAAATTGTTTTATTAATATTTAGCCTTTTTATTATTTTTAGACTAGCTACAAAATCAAGGATTTTGTAGCTTGTCTCAAATTAGTTAATATGATTTTAATTAGTTTTTATTTTAAATTTTATATTTCAAAAAGGAGTTACAAGATCATATGTTTGTGGCTTGCCTTATGGAGGATTATGAAGTACTTTGTTGGAAAAGTTGGATCTATTTTCAAATTATGAGAATATTTTTGGACAATTATGATAACAAACTTTTCAGTAAGTCATTATAAACATTGTTGTATGAACTCAGATTAGGAGGTAGTTTTAAATTCCCTATTTTTTGAGATTCACCCCTATCCTATGGATATGAGGAATGGATCATTTTTCATGTTTAAATACTCTTTTCTACTTTGATACTGGACATGGTGAAATGTTTTGGAATATGGACTGCAAAAAGTTTTATTGAAGAATATAGAACCATGCTTAACTAAGGCTTTCGACCTGTGAATTAAGGAATTTGTTTTTCATAGTGATTGATTATGTATTAGTTTAAACTAGTTTTAGTCTGTTATACCATTACATGATTTAATTATTGTTATCTATGCATTAATTTTTCAATCTTAAGTAGTCCTTGAACCAAAGTTGTATAGTTTCAGGTGTTTATAGTAGTTTGATGCAAGTATCCAAATGTATTGAATTTATTCATATTTTTCGAGTTTGCATATATCTATTCATTTAACAAGAAATTTATTTCTAGATATGATGAGCATTCACACCCTCACCTGGGATTAAAAACACATGATTTGTCCTTTCTGTATTATGTAAGAAATTAGAAATGTCGAAGTGAAGTGACTTTTTGTTAGGGACCTAACCCCTCACATAGGTAGAATAATATATTTCCATGTAGTAAAGGTCAATATTAATAAGGCCTAACAATAAGGAGGAATAAGTCCAATCTAAGAAGACATAATAGAAGCTTTCGCTTCTAGAAGGATCTTCCTCTAGATTGTTCTTTTGATAGACATATTTAGTATAAATAGGAGTCGAGGGTATGAGAAGTTTTGTTGGGGATATTATTGTAATAAAGCTCTTCTCTGCTAGAGGTTTCCCCCTCGAAGAGGCACGTGAACATTTCTTTTAGTAATCAAAGTGTTATTTCTTGTGTTAATCTAGTATTATTTTGGTATTATTATGGTGTTGTTATGATCATATCATTGTGTGTCTTCCATTTCTAGATAATTATTTATGTTCTGCATACTATTTATATCTGGAATATTACACTTTCCCTTGACATTTCCACTATACAACCGTCTGCTATAGATTTTTCTTATCATGTAGTTTGCAAGAGTAGTTTGACATAGGAAGGAGGATTCACATTTTATTGTTCAAACACTGGCCAATTGTAGGTTAGTGATTTTATTTTGATTTGTATTTTTTGTGAGAGAAGATTTATCTTAAAGATTAAATATGAAAGTACTACATTCTTTTATTCTGATATTCGACTTTCTATCCCTTGCAGAACCGGAGATGATCTTGTGGCTGCACTGGAAATACGATTTTACTTAGTGCTTTCATTTATGCATAAATTAGAGTAGGTGTAGGAATATAGTCCTTTTGGGTTTTTCTTTCCTTTTCACTTTTTCTTTTGAATAATGCAGTTATGAAGGAACATGGGTACACAAAGATAACCATCGTCTGAACATTGTCAGGGAATTGTTCTTTAAATTCCTTTCCTTTTACTTTTCACATCTGTCTTGATTAAATGTTTCTTTTTCAAAACTTAGTAGCATGACGCAATGAATTCAGATATCATGAAGCATTAATAAAGAGATTAGGGATTTGATATTTATCTCATATTATTTTTAACATGGCAAACATAGCTTACCACTACATGTAATTACACCCATCATGGTTAAGGATTTTTCTTCTTCCTCATAGTCTTTGACTTTTAATAATGAGCCTGTTCAAAATAATGTCTTATGCATCACTATCTTAAGAAAAGAACTTGCCTATACTCGAAACTTTGAGCATTATAGTTCTTCCTTTTGATCCTTATTCTCAATGAGAGGTTGTTTTGGTTTTGTTTTTGGTCAAATTATTTTGAAGTTTTCTTTATGTTGTTTTGATTGGTTCTTTTTACTTTTGATGTTGAATTTCTTCAACAAAATCTGATTTGGTTTGTTTTTTGTGCTACTTTCTTTTCTACCTTTGATTGAATATCTTCCTTTTTTTGTATATATATCTTTCTGATTCATTACTCTATTGTTCAAAACTCTTCACAATCAATAAATATGGTTTCAAAGAACTGCATTGTCTCTCAATTTCCAAATCGCCAGTCAAAGTTCAAATCTGGTCTTGAAACAAGGAAATACATCATAGCCCTAATGATTAAATTGAAAATTTGGTTGCTGCCATTTTTCTGTCCCTTTTCCATGCGAAGGATTGTTTCAAAAAATTGGTTTAACCCTTAAAAATCATACATATCTTAAGACTTCTTATGCCATCCATCAGTTCTAAGGAACTGTTTGAATCTGCTTCCCCATATTTTAGACAGTCTCTGGTTCAGAGGTTAATTTCAATACCATGAATGGATCGCATGTGTTTTCAAAATAAAATTGTACAAGTTTCTCGCTAAGGTTTGGAAGGTCTCATCATGAGCCAATCCATTATTACCATGGAGGATTCATAGAAGTGGCATTACCGCTTCTAGTTACCAAGCCAGGGTTGTGGCCTTCAACATCCCAAACTGAAGGACAAGAGGTCTCATCATGACCCGACTTGCTCACATTCTTGGATTTCTTTGGATGACACTACTATTAACTGGTCACCAAGCCAGAGCTGTGAACCTCAATTAGTTCCTAAATTTCCAAAATAAAAGAAGAAAAAGAGAAAATCAAGACCAATAACTCCAGGATCGATCCAGTATGTGTTCTTAGCTACTAGATTGGATAAAAACATCCTGATGGGTTAAAAGGCAACCCTGTCGAGGCTACAGGTGATGGATGGAAGCAGTGGCCATGCTTGTTGTATCAAATTCATACTCTCAAACTCTTATGACTCACGGGAAAAATCATCTTTCAGATATCCATCTTTAAAATAATTTTTTCCCTCAAACTGTTGAATCATGGAAACACCAATTTATCATTCACATAAGGAATAATATCATTATCATAGAGACCAGATGAGAAACTCTTGAAAAGGGAACTTGGATTTTTGATGAGCCAATGCTTTTAATCTTCATGATGTGATGTTTTCACTAATACAGAGATAATTTATTCACCCAATGAGTCATCATTTGTTGGTTTCCCAACTAGCATTTTGTTTCTTCATTTTCATTTGAAATAAAAAAAATTATATGCACACTTCCTAGTATACTTTTATGTGTCGGATTGATTGATATTCCTTTCGCGAAGGTGGGATTGTATAGTTTTGATCATTTTTGTGTTGAATTTTATCATTTTATGAACATATTGGTGTGATTTGTTGATTGTTTTTGCTTTTCAATTTCATGACTGTAAAGCATGAAATTGAACCTTTTATGTTTCGTGCAAAAATTGATCAAACTCTATTGACATCATTATTTTACATGGATTAAGTATTATTGTTTACTTTAATATAATCTATGTTTAGATGGAGGTCTCTTTGAATTACATTCCTAATTGAGGATCTATGAAATATGATAATTAACTAATTATGATTTCCTCACTAGGAACTAAGCTCGAGTTTAAGAGCACGGGTCTCATGTAAACAAACTTCTGGGTCGGATGCCAAATATAAGTTGCAACCTTGTTTAAATTTATTCACAAACCAAGTGACACAGGGTACAATTAAACCTTACCTCTCAATTCACTCTAGACATAACCCTTTGGCACATACCTCTATCATATCACAACTTAATGATCAGTGATGACTTCCTACCCTAGTCTAACCTCTTCACTACCACATGAATCATCATCTTGTGTGTGTTAGTTTTCTTGAAATCAGGTCGGCAGTTCATGACAGGCTGCGAGGGTTTCATCAGTTTCTAGGTTATGAACCTCCATGTACTCTGGTTTACAAGACACAACCAGGTTTCAAAGTGGAAGATAATGGTGGAACATCCGCAAATCCTTGAATGTGTTCTTATCACCAGGTATGGTCATTTAGGTCCCCGTCGCTATTCTTGGGATACTATAACATTTTCCCCTTCATTAGAAATGTTTCATTGTCTTCTTGTTTTCCTTTGTTGAGATTATGGCTCTTGTAGTAAAGGTGAAAGTAGAGATAAACATCCCTGGATGTTTTATTCACCCAATAGCATAACAGAGTTCAAACCCGTGCCATAATTGAGAGATGATTTTTCGGGATGGATTGAGAGAAAATGGTGAAGCATTGACAAAACCGTTAAACACCCATCTCCAAAATGGGGTCATTTATTGTCCATGTGGGTAGCTTATTCAGAAATGAAGCGATGTTAGAGATATGCCCTATTTTGTAAAGATATTTTTCCCAGAAAATCAGTTTCGGTTGAGGAAATCCTTTCCCCTTTTTCTCTCTGTGGATTTGAAATCCTGTCAGGTATTGGCCTTACCTTGAGGAGTAATTTCTTAACAAAAAAAACCCTACGATAGGAATAACCAACATCCTAAAACATATTTAGATCATGGTATTTGTAATGGCTGCCAGTCATGGGATCATAGGCACTATGTTAACGTCCCCTACTTACAAATGTGTCTTAATCAAGTTATGAGACCGAACAGAGAGCTCGAAAGAGGCAATCGAAAGTTGAAATTTGAGCAAGGTATTTCCTAAGAAAACAAGAAACCCAAGAGATCTGGAAATATTATTATAAAGAAACTGAAAAGTGTCAATGTTGTTATGGGATCTGAACTGCATGAGTCTTCTTTTTCAAACAGTTAATTTGGGTAAATAGATCTTTGTTTTATTTGATTTGAGTATATTAAATATTATTTATTGCATTCTTGTTTTTATTTGGTAAATAAATCTTTGTTTTAGTTGAATTTGTTTTATTAATATTTAGTCTTTTGATTATTTTTAGACTAGCTACAGAATCAAGGATTTTGTAGCTTGTCTCAAATTAGTTAATATGATTTTAATTAATTTTTATTTTTATTTTCAGATTTCAAAAAGTAGTTACAAGATCATGTGTCTGTGAATTTCCTTATGGAGGATTGTGAAATAGTTTGTTGGAAAAGTTGGATCTATTTTCAAATTCTGAATATATTTTTGGACAATTATGATAACAAACTTTTGATTAAGTTGTAATAAACACTATTGTATGAACTCAGATTAGGAGGTAGTTTTAAAATTCCTTATTTTTTGAGATACACCCCTATCCTATGAATATGAGGAATGGATCAATTTTCATGTTTAAATACTCTTGTCTACTTTGATACTGGGCATGGTGAAATTTTTGGGAATATGGACTACAAAAAGTTTTATTGAGGAATATAGAACCAAGCTTAACTAAAACTTTTGACCTATGAGTTAAGGAATTTGTTTTGTATTATAATATCTTGGAATTATGGTATATATTTTTCAAAGTAATTGACTATGTATTGGTTTAAACTAGCTTTAGTATGTTATACCATTACATGATTTAATTACTGTTATCTATGCCTTGATATTTTCAATCTTCAGTAGTCCTTGAACCAAATTTGTATAGTTCTAGGTGTTTACAGTAGTTTGATGCAAGTCTCAAAATGTATTGAATTTTTTCATATTTTCTGAGTTTTCATAGGTCTATTCATTTAACAAGAATTTTATTTGTAGATATGATGATCATTCACACCCTCACCTGGGATTAGCAGCACACGAATTATCCTTTCTGTATTATGTAAGAAATAAGAACTGTCGAAGTGAAGTGACTTTCCCTTGAAATTTCCACTATACAACCGTCTACTATAGATTTTTCTTATCAGGAAGGTTGTAAGAACAGTTTGATGCATGAAGGAGAATTCACATTTTATTGTTCAAACACTAGCGAGTTGTAGGTTGGTGATTTTATTTTGATTTGTATTTTTTGTGAGAGAAGATTTATCTTAAAGCTTAAATACTTTTTTTATTTAAGACAAAAACTTGTCATTTTCTTTCACTCTTCTCATTTCCATTTGTTTTCATAAAAGTAAATTAGTAATAAATCTTAGTTTTAGTTATATTTTTTCTGAGATTTAGTTCTCTTGTATAAACTTAGCTTTTCAAGGTTTTCATTAAATATTGTAGTTTGTATATTTGTATATTTTGTATATAGAAGACACACACACACACACACACACACACACACACACACATATAGTAGTTAATTAGTTAGTTATTTCGTTTTTGTAGTTTAGAGTCGGATCCCAGTATCAGCTAATGGAGCCGTAAAACTCATTAGGGTGAGCCATCCCAAACAACTTAGGTTAAACAGACAACTTCAGACAGGGCTTACCCTCATAGTTGACAGTGTGTTCATTTAGGCTCGTCAATAGGACTGAGAGTGTTCTTTTCCTTCCCATAGAAAGTGCAAAGCTTTTTGAGAGATTTTGTGTAGAATTTCTTTTGGCACCCAGGCAAGAGAGGACCATTAAAATAGAATTGCCTCTATAAATGATTTTAGGAGAACCAGTATTTCGTCTCTAGAGAGCCATATGTTATACCAGGGTGTAAACCTATTTTATATTTTTTCTAAGATCCAAGCCCAATCTTCTTTCCTATAATATGATGCCTTGAGGGTGAAACCCATATACTTGAGACCTTCTGTCAGGTCATTTATTTGTACTCCAAGGAGAGAAGAAATTGTGTTTTCTTCCTAGAGGGGTAATCTCGATGTCAATGGAGAATATTTATCACGATTGATCTTCATTCTGATAGTTAGGAAGAAGATATTGAAGATGTCCTTTATATTTTCTAGAAAGGAGAGTCTTCCATTGCAAAAGATGAGAATGTCATCTACAAAAAATAATATGGGAGAAGGAATAGTTTGGGGAGATTTGTATGCCTTTTAGTTTCCTTTCGGGTCTTGCATATGTGATGACGTGGCTTAGGGATTTTGCAACTAGGAGGAAAAGCATGGGAGAGAGTGGACATCCCTATCTGAGACCTATTTCAAATTTGACGAAAGGAGAGGCCGAGTCATTAATGAGGAGGAAGAAAGAGGTGGTGGATATGTAGTTGAGAACCCAAAGAACAAAAGAGTGAAAGAAGCCCAAATGAAAGAGGAGTAATATGATATAAATCCAACTTACTCTGTCAAATGATTTGGCCAAGTCAACTTTGAATATGATGACCTTTTGTTTCATGTGTGAAATGAATGTAGGCTTTCTTGATAAATACCTATGGCTTGGTGAATTTGTCTTCCTCTTAAAAAAACAAATTGTTCCCTAGAAATATTGTGAGAAAGGATCTCTTTTAAACAATTGGCGATGATTTTGTAGATACTATTGCAAAGAGAGATGAGACAAAATTGGTCAAAGGATTTGGGATTATCAGACTTTGGCATGAGGGCGATGAAGGTGGAGTTGGAGGGAGATAGGATTTGGCTAGTTCTGCGGGAGTATTCAATGGTTTTTAGGATATCCCAACCAAGAATTTCAAAGGTCCCATAGTAGAATTCTACATCAAGTTTGTATGGTCCCGATATTTTTTCCTTCTAAAAGTTGTGCAAAGTTATCTGTAACTCTTATTCTATGACTTCTGCCATTAGAGATTCACTATTTTCCTGATCCACAAAACTAGGGAAGAGACTTGCCACTTTTAAAATGAATTCAATTGAATATATTTGCTATGCCTTGAAAATATCTTTGAAATGGGAAGTACCTAGAGCTACAATGTCTTCAAAACCCATGGACATTGTCCCATCACTTCTTTGAATTGCCCAATTTATGTTTCTTGGATTTCTACTATTTTCCACATGATGGAAAAATTTTGTGTGATCATCTCTAGAATGGATCCAGAGAGATGTACTTTTTAAACTCCATTCTTTTCCCTTGGAAACAAATATTTCTTTCTACTTTTTTTTCAGTAAGAGAATTTCTAATTTTTTCTCTTCAGAATATATCAAGTCCATCTCTTTCTCTGATCATTCTTTGATGTTTTGTTCTATTTCTAGTAGGTCTTGATTCTTTTGAAGTTTTTTCTCCTTTCTCCACACAATCATTTCCCTTTTGAATCTTTTGAGATTTTCCATAAATTGTATTGGAGGAGATTCAAGGATATTTTCATTTAGGGGGATCCATGTATTTCTTACAAGATTTAAGAAGCTTGGATATTCTATCCAAGAAGAGTTAAAATTGGATGGGATAGGGGGATTTAAGGGATGGAGAGTCAATTCAAATAAAATAGGGGAGTGATATGAAACTTCCTCGGAGGAGACCCATTGGAAAAAAATCAAAATTTCTTGCAAGAAGGATTCTGAGATGAGAAAATGGTCAAGTCTTTTTGCAATGAGAGCATCACATGTTCGCATGTTTCTCTAGGCGAGGAGTGTTTGGGAGGGGAGCGTTCAAAGATTTTATGGTATTCCATGGTTTTTACAAAGTATTCAGAGAGGGGGTATGTTTTTTCTTTGGAAATCCATATTTCACAAGCCCCCAGATTAAGATTGAGGTCGCCCCCCCAGTATGATATTTTCAAAGGATATTAGGGGAGAAGGAAGGACTTTGTCCCAGAAAAATTTCCTATTACCATAAGGTCCATAAATGATGAGAAAGAGTAAAGGGAGATTATGTGAAGGGGGGAATAAATGGGTTCCTAGGACATTCTTCATGGCCCAAGAGTTTGTGAGATGAAGAGAGTCTAATTTCCATCTAGTAAGAAGAACTCCTTATTTTCTTGCAGTGCCCACACCTATGAATTCCCAACCTGGAAAAGAGGAAGAGAATATTTTGACCACTGTCTCTCCATCCATCATCATTTATTGGAGTGTAATCAGACTGGTCTTGTGAAGTTCAATCAGTCTCTTAATGGCCATTCTTTTAGAGGGGTTGGCTAGCCCCCTATGATGAATCCCAAGTATCTAGAGAATCGATGGGAGGACGAATGAAAATGAGTGGGGATGGGAGGATGATGAGAGAATCCAAGCAGGGCTAGAAAGGCCTAATATCCCTTCCAGGAAAGACATGACCAGTGGTTTTTGGTAAGGGGAGAGGGTAGGGGAAACAAGAGGAAACTATGCAAAAAAATTAGAGGAGGAAATCAGAAATGAGGAAGGAGGAAAAACCTTACCCAAAAGAATAGTCAACAATGCCTCTGAGAGAGATTGTTGAGTGTATGCAGAAGGATGATTTTCCAGAGCTAGTGAAATGGATCCAGCAGAAAAACCTTGAAGATTGGGTGGGGTCGACCTAGAAAGAAGAGGTTCCTGAAGGCCAGAGGAATATTTAATGACCCACTTCCACTTTTTTGCTTTCAGGGGGAAATCCTTAGCCAAATCACCATAAGAATGACAACCACCGCATATAAAAGGTATACCTTTGTAGTCCATCTCTTGCATGAAGGTGCACCCCTAATGTTGAATGGAAATGCAATCAGCCAACACATTTGTCAATTTCATACCAACCAATATGTAATCCATGGCCAAGTATCCTATAGATTTAAAATATAAGTTCGTGTAACATCACACTCTTGCGAGCACATGTTATTGACTAATTATTTGAGGACACTTCAAGTGATCCAGTTATAATACATGGTTATTATTTCACTTGTGGATTCTTATGATGATATTGATGGACTATGATTTAATGTTAGTTGTTCTATGCGTATTGATAGATGTTATTGATGATTTTCCCCTGAGTGTGTAGGACATTGAAAAAGTGTGGATGTCGATGGCATCAATGGACCTCTTTGGACTCCAGATTAAGTCAAGGAGTGGGTTGTATTGGTTTGATTATTTCATTTATGCATATGTGACATAGGATCAATTATATAATGATGTTGTGTATGGATCATTGAAAGTGTTTTGTTAATGAATGCAGGCTGACGAATGCTTTATAATATGACTCACATATGGACTAAATGGGCATAGACATAGATTTAATATTCAGGGAGAGGTGTGGCAGAGTTCCTGACACAATCTACTAGCACTCCCATTGTGGCTTGAATTGTAGGTTAACGATTACCTAGTTCGAGAGATCCACGATGTCATGAGGGTAGAATGAGACATTCACTCACAAAGATTTCTAAGGGGCGCACAGTAAGGCAGGGTCCTAATTCATTATAATCTCTTAGTATCTCACAAGGTTGCCTAATGGAGTGTTGATTCCAAGGGTTGGAAAACTACCAAAACCAGTCAAAAGTGAGTCGCACCCTTGGAGGACAGAGTGTGTCTTGAAGTTCATGTCGCATAATTAAAAATTTGAATCAAAGGCGAGTGGCACCCTTGGAGCACGGAGTGTGTATTGAAGGGCATGTCATGGAATTAAAACTTGAGTCAATGAATCTAGGTGGTCTAGAAAACTTGAGGGAATATTAAACCTTGTAAAATCTTGAGCACTATCAGATTAATTAATTAATTAATTAAAGAATGAATTTAGTAATTGTAACCCCAATTGAAGTCTAAGCCTATTCAAAATTAAGCCTAAGTCTAAGTTTGGTGAGAATGCTAAAACCAAATTATAAATTAAATAAAATAGGAAAGAGGTAAATAAATTTAAGAAATTAAGAAATATGATTTTAACCTAAAGATTGAGTTAATACACTTATGTGCAAGAAAATGCCAAATCAAAATGTAAGATAAGAAAGGATTAAAGCATGAAATAATAAGTGCACTCATTGAAGGGAATCTAGAGTCTAACTACCACTAGTTTAACCAAGAGAAGACTCCTATTTTAACTCAACTTAGATTTAGTAATGCGTCAGTCATTAACTGGAGACAAGGGAAATAAAGAGACAACTAGGAGTGATTTAAGGAGCGCTTTTAGGATGGGTGAGAGAAATTTGACTTGTAATTAAAACAAATTATGGAATTTTCTTGTGCAACTTATGGAGAGGGTGACAAGTGTATGGGGGAAACAATTCTTAATTAATTATTTGAAAAGTGAAATAAATGTGCAAGTGAATGTGTCATTAAGAAAAATCCTATAAAACAAATGGAATGATGGAAAATAGGGGAGATGAGTTATGGGTAAAGTTATGTTGCATAATTTTTGACTGGTTTTACTTATGAGAGTTGGGATACCCAAGTTGAGATAGAGTGGTGGCTCTACCTTGCGAGGCAAGCTGAGAGCTAGAGTATTTTTCTGGTTTGTGTGCATGGCCCCCTTGTGGCTTGGGGGGCTAAGGGGGAAGAAGAATACCCCTAGCATTGGCTCGGAGGACGAAATAATCACTAGTTTTAGAAGAACGTCTCCAAGCCCAGTTTCGTCGGTGACAATATTCTCATTAAGTTAAATTGTAATATGTTGATAGCATGTGTATGGTTTATTTTATTTGTCGCAACCGTGATGTCGATTTATTTTCACAATGGATTTATTTGTAATAAGATTGACTATATATGTATAATTTTTTGTTCTCGCTACAGATTAATAAAATCTCTGTTATCTAATAATTGTAGTTCCCACAACAGATGTGTATCATAGAAGAAATTTTAGCGAGACTGAATTTCTAATTCAAGGAAAACAAACTTGAATTTCATAATTCGCTGATGATTTAAGACTGTGTTCTCACTATCCCGAATGGTGCATTGACTGTTAGCAACTTTTCTTGGTTGGAAAATGATTTAAGACTGCGTTCTCACTATCCTAAAATGTGAATAATTGATGATTAAGATTGATTGATAGATCTAGTTGATTTTTTGCTTGCTTGGATTAGTGGGATTTAAACACCTCCATGGTCCTCAAAACAATTGCCAGCCCTGAGACCTTAAGTGGTCAAAATCAATCAGATGAATCCTGGGCTTGAGCATTTCTTATGTGTCCTGGGGGTCCTAACCATGGAGGATAGGTTGGGTGAGTAGTTCAAGTTTGTTCAAGTATTCATTGATGACACATTGATATATTCTCAGACGATGGAGGAACATGACGAATATTTGTGCTTAGTATTACAGTGTTTATGGGAACACAAATTATGGGAAACGATTGAAATTCTCTCAAGGATTCATTGCTTA